>JAMWET010007265.1:0-2500 GCA_024036415.1 Prochilodus magdalenae
TGTCTCTGTGGCGCAATCGGTTGGCGCGTTCGGCTGTTAACAGAAAGGTTGGTGGTTCGAGCCCACCCAGGGACGCTTGAGTCTTTTCTCCCCAACATCAAGACTCGAAATCAAGGTACAGTTATATGAACAACGTAACACTAAATAAAGCACCGCCCAACGTGGGGCTCGAACCCACGACCCTGAGATTAAGAGTCTCATGCTCTACCGACTGAGCTAGCCGGGCAGCTGTTTGCTAAGGGTGTCACACGCGGGTCTCACCACGGATCAGGAACACAGCCCTGGAGCATTGCACGCACGAATGCACACTTTGGTTGGCAACATAAATCATGAAACCAATGAATCTGGCTCCACCATACAGCTAATACCACCTTTGACCATGGCAGTCTGCGTTTAGACAGGTGGCATTGTCCTAGCATCCACCAAACCCAGAGCCATGCCTGGGCTCATCCGTACAGGATTTCCCCCAGAAGAAAGGAAAGCCAGCTCTTGTGGCAAAAGAGGGCTTGCAGCTGTCTCCTGGCGTGGCGTGGTCCAATCGGTTGTAGCGCGTTCGGCACCCTGTTAACCGAAAAGGTTTGGTGGTTCGAGCCCTCCCAGGGACGCTTGAATCTTTTCTCCCCAGCACACCACGGACTCGAAATCAAGCAAGTGAGCTTCTTTGAATAGTTATACGAACAACACAACACTAAATAAAGCAACGCCCAACGTGGGGCTCGAACCCACGACCCTGAGATTAAGAGTCTCATGCTCTACCGACTGAGCTAGCCAGGCATTCATGCAGTAGTCGCTTCACACGCGGGTCTTACCTGGGCACCGCCCCGGAGCATTGCACGCTCGAATGCACACTTTGGTTTGCAGCCTTCCCATAAATCATGAAACCAAAGAATCTGGCTCCACTATACAGTTAATATCACCTTTGATCATGGCAGTTTGGGACAATGACCCGTAGGCAGCTGTCTCTGTGGCGCAATCGGTTAGCGCGTTCGGCTGTTAACCGAAAGGTTGGTGGTTCGAGCCCACCCAGGGACGCTTGAATCTTTTCTCCCCAACACCAAGACTCGAAATCAAGCAAGTGAGCTTCTTTGAATAGTTATACGAACAACATAACACTAAATAAAGCAACGCCCAACGTGGGGCTCGAACCCACGACCCTGAGATTAAGAGTCTCATGCTCTACCGACTAAGCTAGCCGGGAAGCTGAGTGCTATGTGCTTCACACGCACAGCCCCGGAGCATTGCACGCTCGAATGCACACCTTGGTTTGCAGCCTTCATATAAATCATGAAACCAATGAATCTGGCTCCACTATACAGCTAATACCACCTTTGATCATGGCAGTTTGGGACAATGACCCGTGAGCAGCTGTCTCTGTGGCGCAATCGGTTAGCGCGTTCGGCTGTTAACCGAAAGGTTGGTGGTTCGAGCCCACCCAGGGACGCTTAAATCTTTTCTCCCCAACATCAAGAGTCTGAAATCAAGGTACAGTTATATGAACAACGTAACACTAAATAAAGCACCGCCCAACGTGGGGCTCGAACCCACGACCCTGAGATTAAGAGTCTCATGCTCTACCGACTGAGCTAGCCGGGCAGCTGTTTACTAAGGGTGTCACACGCGGGGCTCACCACGGATCAGGAACACAGCCCTGGAGCATTGCACGCACGAATGCACACTTTGGTTGGCAACATAAATCATGAAACCAATGAATCTGGCTCCACCATACAGCTAATACCACCTTTGACCATGGCAGTCTGCGTTTAGACAGGTGGCATTGTCCTAGCATCCACCAAACCCAGAGTCATGACTGGGCTCATCCGTACAGGATTTCCCCCAGAAGAAAGGAAAGCCAGCTCTTGTGGCAAAAGAGGGCTTGCAGCTGTCTCCGTGGCGCAATAGGGAAGGGAATTCCGGGTCCATTTGGGATGGTAAATTACATTGGCTGTTGTAGCCTTTACAAACCCTGGTGTGCAAAATACACAGCGGCACCCAGAAGGAGTCAACCTATCAACCGCCAGGAATGAAACTTGGTGGGTAGGTTTGACATTGTGAGACGTGTGAACGATTGCTTTGAAGTTTCACTCTTGGCCGTGTATGTGACGTAAGCAAGAACGGACCTTATCGCTGAACCTGACTGACCCATCAGCCCAATGTAGCCATTCAGCAGACAGTGGTGCCAGACTGTCATGGAGAGACTGAGAATGGCAGCGGGTCTTTCGGGAAGGGAATTCCGCCGGGCAGTTGTGCGTTAGAGCACCGCCCCAGAGCATTGCACGCTCGAATGCACACTTGGTTTGCAGCTTTCCCATAAATCATGAAACCAATGAATCTGGCTCCACTATACAGCTAATACCACCTTTGATAATGGCAGTCTGCATTCAAACAGGTGGCATTGTCCTAGCATCCACCAATCCCAGTATATCCAAATATCCAGTCGATATTTATTTATTCGTATGGCGCTTTTTACAACTAACATCGTCTCAAAGCAGCTTTACAGAAA
>JAMWET010007265.1:5000-7500 GCA_024036415.1 Prochilodus magdalenae
AAGAGGGCTTGCAGCTGTCTCCGTGGCGCAATAGGGAAGGGAATTCCGGGTCCATTTGGGATGGTAAATTACATTGGCTGTTGTAGCCTTTACAAACCCTGGTGTGCAAAATACACAGCGGCACCCAGAAGGAGTCAACCTATCAACCGCCAGGAATGAAACTTGGTGGGTAGGTTTGACATTGTGAGACGTGTGAACGATTGCTTTGAAGTTTCACTCTTGGCCGTGTATGTGACGTAAGCAAGAACGGACCTTATCGCTGAACCTGACTGACCCATCAGCCCAATGTAGCCATTCAGCAGACAGTGGTGCCAGACTGTCATGGAGAGACTGAGAATGGCAGCGGGTCTTTCGGGAAGGGAATTCCGCCCGCCGGGCAGTTGTGCGTTAGAGCACACCGCCCCAGAGCATTGCATCGCTCGAATGCACACTTGGTTGGCAGTCTGCAGCTTTCCCATCCACCAAAATCATCCAAAACCAATGAATCTGGGCTCCACTATACAGCAAAGCAGCTTTACCACCTTTGATAATGGCAGTCTGCATTGGCGCAACGGGTGGCATTCGGCTCCTACCGAATCCAGCCAATCCCGCTTATATCCAAATCGAAATCAATCCAGTCGAGCTTATTTATTTATACGTATGGCGCTAAATTTTTACAACTAACATCGACCCTGAGAAAGAGTCTCAGCTTTACAGAAATGCAGTTTGTATAAATAAAAAGCACGCTCGAACCACTTGGGGGCTTCATATAAATCATGAAACCAATAAGAATCTGGCCGGCTAGCTGTCTCTGTCTGTGGCGCAATCGGTTAGCGCGTTCGGCTGTTAACCGAAAGGTTGGTGGTTCGAGCCCACCCAGGGACGCTTGAATCTTTTCTCCCCAACACCAAGACTCGAAATCAAGCAAGTGAGCTTCTTTGAATAGTTATACGAACAACACAACACTAAATAAAGCACCGCCCAACGTGGGGCTCGAACCCACGACCCTGAGATTAAGAGTCTCATGCTCTACCGACTGAGCTAGCCGGGCAGCTGTTTGCTAAGGGTGTCACACGCGGGTCTCACCACGGATCAGGAACACAGCCCTGGAGCATTGCACGCACGAATGCACACTTTGGTTGGCAACATAAATCATGAAACCAATGAATCTGGCTCCACCATACAGCTAATACCACCTTTGACCATGGCAGGCAGTCTGTTTTAGACAGGTGGCATTGTCCTAGCATCCACCAAACCCAGAGTCATGACTGGGCTCATCCGTACAGGATTTCCCCCAGAAGAAAGGAAAGCCAGCTCTTGTGGCAAAAGAGGGCTTGCAGCTGTCTCCGTGGCGCAATAGGGAAGGGAATTCCGGGTCCATTTGGGATGGTAAATTACATTGGCTGTTGTAGCCTTTACAAACCCTGGTGTGCAAAATACACAGCGGCACCCAGAAGGAGTCAACCTATCAACCGCCAGGAATGAAACTTGGTGGGTAGGTTTGACATTGTGAGACGTGTGAACGATTGCTTTGAAGTTTCACTCTTGGCCGTGTATGTGACGTAAGCAAGAACGGACCTTATCGCTGAACCTGACTGACCCATCAGCCCAATGTAGCCATTCAGCAGACAGTGGTGCCAGACTGTCATGGAGAGACTGAGAATGGCAGCGGGTCTTTCGGGAAGGGAATTCCGCCGGGCAGTTGTGCGTTAGAGCACCGCCCCAGAGCATTGCACGCTCGAATGCACACTTGGTTTGCAGCTTTCCCATAAATCATGAAACCAATGAATCTGGCTCCACTATACAGCTAATACCACCTTTGATCATGGCAGTTTGGGCATCCACCAACAGGTGGGCATTGTCCTCTGCACACCAATCGGTTAGCGCGATAAAGGAAATCCGCTTAACATTTCAGGTTGCAGCTGTCGAGGCCAATCTTAGCGCGTTCGGCTGTTACAGAACGCAGTTGGTGCAGCTGCCCTCCCCAACGCTTGAATCAATAAAGCAAGAATCAATCAAGGAGCTTCTTTGAATAGGACGCTTCAGTTAGTTATGGGCCTTTACAAGACTAACACAGATTAACAAAATAAAAGTGTCACGCAGAACGTAGGGGGCTCAAACCCACGACCCTGAGATAAAGAGTCTCATGACAGCCAGTCCCACTGATCAGCCAAAGAATCTGGCTCCACTATAGCAGCTAATCCTTCACACGATCATGCAGTTTGGGACCTTGCACCCCCGGAGCATTGCTCTGTGGCGAATGCAGCGCGTTGGTTGGCTGTTAAGAATTTTGGTGGATATCGAGCCCCACCAGGGACGAATCTGGCTCCCCAACACCATGAGGCTACAGCAAGCAACAAGCATTTCCTTTGATCAGTTGGCAGTTTTGGGACAATAATGCACCGCCCAAGCTGTCTCTGTGTGGCGCAATGAGGTTAGCGCTCATGCTGGCTTAACCGAAAGGTTGGTGGTTCGAGCCCACCCAGGGACGCACCCCGGAGCATCCCACGCTCAAGACTCA
>JAMWET010007265.1:12500-40428 GCA_024036415.1 Prochilodus magdalenae
AGTCATTATGTGAGCGCAGCGTTGACACGTATCAGTTTTGGACTCTTCCTTATCATTCTGTTAACGGTTTCCCATTGTTTTTAGGTAGAGAGGGACATTGGAAGGAGCTCTATCGGAATGAAACCCATTTGTGGGTCTACAGAATCCATTCTTGCATCCTCCCTTGAGTCTAATGATGACGATTCTTGTGATTTCACAAGAAATGAAATGACTGAGGATGACCTTGTTGGAAGTCAAGGTCACCTGAAACCTCAGTATGGTAGCAGCAGCTCAGACGGATGGAACTCTAGCAGTATCTCCAGCCTGGACCCAGAGCAGACCTGGTATCACCTTCCCAGGAGCAGTCCCGTCATATCCCGTAAGGCTCGCTTCCCAAGCATGGAACAGTCTTCGGAAGGCTCTTCTCCCATCAGTTTGTCCTCAACACCACCAGTACAGATTAGAGCCTCCATTACAGCCTCAAGCTCACCTGGGTTCTCAAAAGGGTTTCTGAGCAAGGAAGAGCTTCCAGGAGTTGATTCTTCAGTCCCAGGGATATGCCAGCAGTTTCCAGATGCTGTCCCACCATGTTTCCCAGCAGTAGAAAAGTGTTTAACACGACAAGCACCAGTATCCACCAATAGTGATCAGCAAGGGAACTTTTCAGGTGGCTTGACAGGATCTCGGTCCGCTCCAGAGAACAGGGGTCTGTCTCTTTCTGATGGAATGGTTCAACAGCTAAATGGGACTACATGGCCAGAGAATAAGAACAGAGCCTGCTCAGACACTCACCTGATCTCAGGTGAGCCAACCCACAAAACTCATGCAAGCCATCAGCTAGGACTTGTCTAGGACTTATTGTCTAGCTTCATAGAGAAATAGCCACACCAGAGTGGTTCTGTTCTTTTTGGAATAGATTTATAAACCTGCACTAATGTGTGTGAATAGGCTCAAAGAGGCATATATATATATAGAGAGAGCCCAATTTAAGTCAGCATGTGCACCTATATTTAATAATGCCAAGTCTACATATGTTTATTTAACAAATATAAAGACACTTGTTTAAATTGTAAACCTGGTCTCAGCATGCACCATGGCTTTACAAAGCCAAGGATACAGTCCACCAGCTACTCTTAAGATGTGATAGTTGTTGACTGGCATCATGATTGGTGTCCGAAGTTAGGTTTGAGCTATGAGGCTAATGTACCATGTTATGCAAAAGTCAGAGACCACCCTTCATACACTTAATTAGCAGGTGCGCCTTATTGTTTCTACACTCATTGTGTATTTATTCAGCTGAACTTACCGTATTAGTTCTACAATTACAGACTGTAGTCCATCTGTTTCTCTGTATTCTTTATTGCCCTGCTCAATTCAATGGTCAGGACCCCCACAGGACCACCACAGAGCAGGCATTATGTGGATGGTGACTCGTTCTCAGCACTGCAGTGACACTGAGTAGTGTGTATTGTGTTGGTGTGAGTGGATCAGACACAGCAGTGCTGCTGGAGTGTTTAAACACTGTGTCCACTCACTGTCCACTCTATTAGACACTCATATCTTGCTGGTCCACCTTGTAGAGTCAGAGACCAAAGCTAATCTACTGCTCCCCAGTTTGTGTTGATCAGTTTCTGGTGCTTCAAGTTTCAAGTTTCAGGTTCCAGGTTTATTTGTCATATGCACAGCATGTCACGACATTTATGCATTGAAATGCTTGTGGTGAGGCTCTACAGCAGGAGATTATACAAATATACAAATATACAGAATATACAAAGACAGGAGGGTCTGTAGATATTCTGGTATGTACATTTATTAGACAGGTATAGTCTGAGAGAGAGTGGAGCTAAATATAAATATGTATGTTTATGTCTATTCCTGTTGTATAAAGTGACTTAGTGATGTTGTTCATAGCAGTGCTATATAGAGTATTAATAATAAAGTGTCCGAATGCAGTGGTGTTGGTGGAGTTGCTGATGTTGGTAGTGTTGGTGGTGTTGGTGAGAGGTTCACAGCTTGTTCAGGAACCTGATGGCTTGTGGGTAGAAACTGTTCATTACTCGGTTTGTTCTGGCCTGGATGCTACGGTACCGGTAAGATGAACGGGCCATGTGCTGGGTGTCTACAGTCCAACCGGATCTTCTGGATTATCCTCAGGTAGCGGGACCGGTAGATGTCCTGCAGGTCTGGAAGTTTGCTGCCTAAGATGGACTCACCACTCTCTTCAGGGCCTTGCGGTCGTAGGCAGTACAGCTGCCATACCAGACAGTGATGCAGGCCGTGAGGATGCTCTCTATGGTGCATCTGTAGAAGTTGGTGAGGATGTCAGGGGGCAGACCAAACTTGCTGAGCCTTTTCAGGAAGAAGAGGCGCTGACGGGTAGACCTCACTGCTTTGTTGGTGTTGAGTGACCAGGAGAGGTCATCGATGAGGTGTACCCCGAGGAACCTAACACTGCTGACCCTCTCCACTTTAGCTCCATTGATGTATAAGGGAGAGTGACCACCCCTCTACAGCTTCCTGTAGTCCACGATCATCTCCTTAGTTTTGCTGATGTTGAGACTGAGGTTGTTGTGGTAGCACCACTCTGTCAGGGCACTGACCTTGTCTCTGTAGGCAGTCTCGTCTCCATCTGTGATGAGGCCTAGGATGGTGGTGTCATCAGCAAACTTGAAGATGATGTTGGGAGTGTGTCTGGCTACACAGTCATGTGTAAACAGGGAGTACAAGCGGGGGCTGTGGTCACAGGATGCTTCCCTGGCCAGTGGATCAACTTAGACCAGCGCATCACACACTAACATCCCATCACCATGTCATCATCATGGCAGTCTGCATTCAGACAGGTGGCATTGGCCTAGCATCCACCAAACCCAGAGTCATGACTGGGCTTAACTGTACAGGATTTCCCCAGAAGAAAGAAAAGTCTGCTATTGTGGCAAAAGAGGGCTTGCAGCTGTCTCTGTGGCGCAATAGGGAAGGGAATTCTGGGTCCCACCTAATACCTCCTCTGTGGGGGTCCTGTAAGGGTGGAAAAAATAATTATGCAAGGCAAACAGATGAACCACAGTGAGCAATTGTAGAACCACAAAGTGCATCTGTATTAATGTGTGCCTAGAACGGTGCTCAGTGAGTGTATTAGATTTACATTAAGCCTAATGTTCTGCATTTTTTATTCATTTTTAGGTAAACAAGCAAACAAAGCAAATTATGCCAAAGCCTAAAAAACTTACATATACATATTTGTCATATTCATAAATATATTTTTTACTCTTTGTCTTTATTATAGCTTTAATGAATGTGCAGCCCCACCTTCAAAGTACTTTAGCAAAGTACTGTAACTGACAAATAATGAAAGTGGTTCACCCCAGCAGTTAGCACAGTGCTAACTGCTTAGCTAGCTCATCACAAAATCAATTTAAAACCAATGTGGAGATGTTATGTAATCTAATATAGTAGCATATGTGGTTTCTGATACACAAGCATGCACAAACATCAGTACACGCGTATGCAGCTTTAATACATGCTTCTTATTTGATGGTGAAGGTCCAGTGAGTGAGAAACGAATCTCAGAAGACTTCTATAGGAACAGTGTGGACCTTGACCAGGTAAGGATGGCTTTAAGGAGGTATGGATCTGCTTTATGAAAATGAATATAACATTCATATGTATGTTGATGTGCCTGCATGTAGGAGAATGCCCACTTTGTGGTGGTGGATATGGTGCTGGAAGTTCTGGAGGCCGTCAAATGGACCATGTGTCAGCAAGAGTTAAAACACACAGACTTTTCAGAAGACAGAGACACGGAGCTGCGCTCCGAGACACGAGAGCTTGACTCGGTCTCCTCCTTCGACAGCGGTTACGGCGGTAAAGCCAGCTTACAAATGCTTGTGTAATTTCTTGATTAACACAGATTTCGTAAAGCCCAGTTTCCCACAATGTAGAAATTTACAGACAGGATATTATTGTTTCATGATGATATCTTATAGTTTACAAAAGGAACTGTAGTAATGCTACCTCACATAATAGCCAAATAATAATATTTCTGTAATATTTAATATTCTGTATAATGTATTCTATAATGTTTTTAGATAGACAGACAGACAGACAGACAGACAGATAGATAGATAGATGGATAGACAGACAGACAGACAGACAGATAGACAGACAGACAGATAGATAGATGGATAGATAGATAGATGGACGGACAGACAGACAGACAGACAGACAGACAGACAGACAGACAGACAGACAGACAGACAGACAGATATATAGATAGATATATAGATAGATAGATGGATAGATGGACGGACGGACGGACAGACAGACAGACAGACAGACAGACAGACAGACAGACAGACGGATAGACAGACAGACAGACAGACAGACAGACAGACAGACAGACAGACAGACAGATAGATAGATAGATAGATAGATAGATAGATAGATAGATAGATAGATAGATAGATAGATAATAATAATAATAATAATAATAATAATAATAAGCACCACTATGAGTGGGATGGAATTAAAACTGTTAGAAAGTCTAATGGGTATGCAATGAAAGTACAGTGACTATGTAAAGTAACCTGCCTTGAAAGTATCATTACCATGGAGAGTGTATGTACAATAATAAAAGCATAAGGCATACATATTACGCAGGAGAACAGTGCAGCTGTGTATTTCCACATTCACAAGTCATCTAAAACTATCCAATCAGAAAGCCAGATGGTGGTAATGTGTAGCTGTACACTGTAAACAACAGTACAGAAGGTATTATAAATAAATGTGCAGTTTTATAGGCATAGACACAGTGGCGGTGCACAGTGATGTGAGTATGGAACAGTGTACTGTGTAATGTCCAGCTGGTGCTCAGTTAGTGTCCAATAATGCCCCGGCACAGTGACGAGGAGTTGTACAGTGTGATCGCTGTTGGTACAAACGATCTCCTTAATGATTGTTCTTACAGTATTACTAATAGTCTATAAGACTTATGTAGTTTATTAAAGTACATCCTGTAGTAAATGATAGTAAGTGTCTGAATTTACTCTAAGGTTTGTAGACTGCTAGTTCATAGAGGTGTTTTATATAATGGCTCAACTCTCACAAGCCTCTGCTTTCTACTAATCCTGTGTTTTTCTCAATGAGTGGTCTAATCCTCGGCCTGTGTCCATTCCAGATTACTGTGGGCACGGGTTCTCTTCGAACAGAAGCTCTCGGACCTCAATACGCAGGTATGTAAGTTCTCTACGAGAATGGCTTCCACTAGTATGCCAATGGACCTACGTGGAATATTAATTATGGTAGTGAGTGTGGGGACATGTGACTCAGCTGAAATCACCTTTACCCTAGCATCGTGGCAAAATGGACAGAGATGAGCTAGATGCCCGTTAAAGATGATCTGCTTTCTGTGTCACCCTGGCATGAGAAGATTATATAGAACAGTGGAGTGTTTTAACACCGTGTCTACTCACTGTCCACTCTAATAGACACTGCCACCTTGCTGGTCCAACTTAGTAGATGTACACTCCTGGACGATAGCTCATCTGCTGCTGCACAGTGCAGTGTTAGTCATTCTTTAGTCCTTCATCTGGGATGCTGCCCTTAGGACACTGTTGGCTGGATAGTTTGGGTTGGTGGACTATTCTAAGTCCTGTCTGATCCACTCACACCAGCTTAACACATGCTAAATCATCCACCAAAGTAATGCCTGCTCCGTGGTGGTCCTGTGGGGGTCCTGACTGCAGAAGTAGAAGGTAATAACAATGTATGCACAAAATCAGATGAACTGTAGTCTGTAACTGTAGAGCTACAAGGTGCTACTCTATGGTAAGTGGAACTGATAAAAGGGACTGTGGGTGTAGAAAGAAGTAGGTGGTTTTAACGTTACAGCTGATGTCAAATGTTACTGTTAACGAGTGATCTTGGCAAAGCGTGTACTGCATACTGCGTGCCCAGTATGTGGCACCCGTGGCTGGGTTTTACATTCTATTCATTTTTTAGCATGCACTATAGATAGAACATCACTCTGTCATATGGTCTATATGTCCAGGTCCTTAAAGATCTCCAGGTGTTCTGCTGAAGGTCTCGCCCAGAGGCTGCTGACAAAACTCAGGAAGCAGTGGGTGGTCTCAGAAAAGTCCTTCAGCTGCGGCGAACAATGCCCGACTCTAGAGGAAGTGAGAGCGGTAACACACACACACACAGACACACAGACACACACACAGACACAGGTTACATGAAGACATAGAGATCAACTCATCAAAAGTATATGGTGCACCCCTAAAATTCAGAGACTGTTGCCAGGAAGAAAGACCCAGCGTTTATCTCAGGATATTTCACATGGAGCTCTGAATTCACTCGGCGGAGTACTCAGGCCAGTGCCTGTAGTTATATTAGGAACTTGGGGCCTAAGCTGGTTTTCTTATCGCAAACATTAATGGGATTTTACAAATTTAGGAATATTCCATCCTGTGGTTTACAAAAACGGTTCCAGAGCCGGAACATTTTCCAACCATACATATCTTACTTATTAATGTGACTGGCATCTCTGAATTATGCAGTTGTTAAGGAAGTCAAAATAAGAGTTGCTACATGCGACATCACAATACTGGCAACCTCACCAAATTACTCCACACAAACCAGCAAGCTTAGTTTAAGTCTGGTAGTTAGGTTGCTTTGGCAGCAGGGGAGTACATTATAAGCAGCTTATGCTGAACCCAAAAACAGTGAGACCTACTTTCACACGGCATCATTTCAGTGCGCTGGACTGCTAGACGGTTGTTGCTGGATGCAGCAGTATTTTGATTTTGACATTCAGTGAAGAACAAATGTGTAAGACAAAGTATAATAGCATGTAAAATCATGTGTCCTGCACTGAATCTCTTGCTACTGACTTCCAGTCTGTCTCTGCTAGGAGCTTCATGAAACTGGTAGCAGCTGCACACAAGCCTAGGATCACTATCACTGTGGTCGAAACTGAAGGCAGCTGTCGCATAGTCTTGCTGCCTGCACTGTGTCCTTAGGAGGCAGCGCTCCCCACTGTGTCAGCTTGTGTCTTCCACTGTTCCTCCTAAACGAATGGGCGCTGACACAGAGTATTATGGGATGTGTAAGGCAGCAAAGGATACATCTATGGTGCCACCTAAGGGGGCACCTCAGCAGGCAGCATTATACAAGCAGTAGATGACAGGCTGCCTTGCTGCCTCAGTACACAGCATTTATGGTGTTCCTAACACAGTCAGGGAGCAATGCCAAGTGTTGGGTAGAGAGGTATAAAGCACACCACCACTGGACTCTGGAGCTGTGGGAACGAGTGATGACTCAGGTCTTATCATCTGATAGACAAATATACCCCCATATCTGAAAAGCCATAAATGCTGCCCTACAGGATTATACAGCAGCAAGGCTTAGAGACAGCTGACTTCACCTCCACACACAGCCTGGGTTTGGCAGATGGCCGGAGAGTGCTACCTACCGAATAGTGTCAGTAAAGTTTGGTAGAGGAGGGATAATGGTCTGGGTTTATGATGTACTGAGGTTCACTGGTGCGATAGCCAGGTGTCCACTTACCACTCGCAGGTGGCCGTATGATATCAAACAGTCATTAAAGGAGAGGTGATGGTTAAAAGGCAGAAGTAGACATTGAAGATTGAAGCCAGTAATGACTCATCTACGACTTCAGCTCTAGCTGTCATTCCCACTCTTGTCTTTTATGGATCTATATGTCTCCCCTCATCTGCCTATCACTACTTTACTCTAAGCTCACTGGACTAACGTACCTAACAGCGTATAATACGTCCACCAGCACACATAACAGCTGTGATTCAATTTGGCATTATTCAAACACGCTTCTGGGTGTGGGTCACATCAATGTTCAGACACGCTTGCATCAGAGACTTGGTCAGTTGGTCCAGATTTGGTGGATGCCTTCCCTGGCACAATTCTAAGGAGATTTGGAGACTAGGAGTTTAGCCACTGCTGGTAGACCCGTATGACCGCACGGTTCCATACACATGCAGACTCAGCTACTTCCTTCACACTATGGTCTTTGGCCACGCCCAATTTACTGCACATGGAACGAGACATTCACTGCACTGTAGCACCTCTTCTCAATCTATGGATCCCGTCACTCACACCCCGCAGGTATTTATAGCCCCGTGCAGCACCATGCAACTTGAAGTTATTACCACCCTATACATGCAAAGTGATTGATTTTAGGTCCAGTGAGCTTATATTCATATTTTGTATTTCTGTGTGCATTAAACCATGTTAAAGCAGCCATTAGAGATTTAGCCTATTTGATGCCCACCTTATTCTGTCCTGGGGCACAAGAAGTTTATTGCAGACTGCATTTCAGTTTCCTTCCAAATGGACCTGAACTCTCGAATTCTTCAGAATGTAAATACAGTTTTCTAGTAACTCTGTTCTGTTATCATTCGGTTGCTCTGTTCATCATAAGGTTCACACGAAAGCAGCACCATTCAGATAGTGTTTGGCTGAGCTTAGTTACGGATGTGTGAAGTACAGCAATGTGGCTGAACTCGTGAACAATGATGTTTTGATTACAGTTTCCACTGGACACAGTGTCTATGATGACTGGAGGCAAGCTGAGCGAAGAGATTCGTCAGAGGAGCCGAATGAGAGGAACGCTGACCTGGGCTCCGCCCCGATTCCAAATCATCTTCAATGTGCAGCCAGCACAGAGGTTAGAATAGACTGTTGGACTTTCAGAACATTTACAGAACATATTCAAATTGACTGGCCTTAAAGTAATGAGGTACAACTAATACCATGCCTTTGTACTGCTTTCGTTTAAATGCAGGTCAAGACACGTTTACAAAACAATGATTTTTCACTTATATGTATTTTTGTTTATGTTTTACATGTTAGGAATTAAGCTTTGTGTATTTTAATAGGCAAATTATTTATTGAGTCTGTAAAACACCAATGTGTAGTGCGAACACTGTATGTGTGAAAGACTAATGTGAGCTATAGTGGGTTATACATATATGCTAGTTATAGATGCAGTTTGCACAAATGAACCACAGGCTGAAAACCACTGCCCCAAAGCAGTGCAACCGTACAGTGCTTTTACTTTCACAATGTTAAAAACCGTTAAACAGAGCCACCAGTTTCATTCGTGTACATTGGTTTTATTTGTGTAGACATATATTGGGTAGATATAACAAGCTACACATAGGACCAGTCAGGAACAGTGTCCGCTCTGTGCTGTTATACAAATGAGTCTTGTTGATGTGCAGGCGCAGTGACGTTATTGCCTCGCAACACTTCCTCTGCGCCGGCTGTGGCACAGAAGTCGAACCTCGTAAGTTCTCTAAACTGCTTTTCACGTCAAGACAGAGGTCTAATTATAAAACCTCCCCTCACTTTTAGCCAACAGAAGTCTCCAGACACTTCTGACGTTAAGGCTGTTGCGATATTAACATGGCAAAAAATATCATATCTTTCCACAAAATGACTGACTGAACACAGTGAACGAACTAAACACACTGAACTGAACTGGCTGAGCACACTACACTGAACTGACTTACTGAACACACTGAACTGACTTACTGAACACACTGAACTGATCTGACTAACACACTGAACTGATCTGACTAACACACTGAACTGATCTGACTAACACACTAAACTGAAATGATCTGACTAGCGCACTGAACTGACTGACTGACTGAACACACTGAACTTTGCCGAGTACCACGAATGATGCTGTGTGAAAGTGTGAACTGAGCTGACTGAGCACACCGCACTGAACTTTCTGAACACACTGAACCAAACTGACTGAACACACTGAACTGTACTAACTGAACACCCTGATCTTACTGAATACACAGAAAACACTGAAAACAGCAATAACTATTCATCAAATAAAATATCTTGTCGCTATGTTATCCCAGGTGGTTGCAAAAACTGAACACTGCTTAATAATAATAACAACAGTAATAACACTTTGAAAACACAGAAGCACATAAAACAGAAGCAGTTAATGCTGTGGATGTAATATGTGTAATATGCATAGAATTCATATAAATAAGTGTAATATGTAACATAGCTTATTTGTTTACTAATGGTTTTGTGACCTTGATTATTTTAATGTTTTGTTAATTTTAGATCTAATGCTGTAAATCAGTGGATATGCTTGGTATTAATAAGCTCTCAATTATGGATTATTATATAAAAAACCATTAGGTTAATTATTTGACATTTTAGAAGCTGTTCATGCTTGAAACTTTTTCATGCAGCTGCACATACAGTAAATACATAAAGTTTACCGCTGGCTTTGAAGCTGGTTTTGTATAAAAAACATGTTAATTCTTCACAAACTCTTGTGGTAGTCCTATCATGTGCCTAAGTTCAAATGTTCCCTATCCTGGACACTGAATTTGGTTTGTTTCCCAGTAAATAAAACCATGACATTTGTTTAGTATGTAGCAGAGAATATGTTTAATAACAAAAACTACATATGTCTACTCAAATTTTTGACTATAGAATAAGATGAAGGAAACAACCTAACGACAGGCTGCTCTTCTGGTCGTTACCGCTGTGCTTCCTCCTTTTCCAGGGTACATAAAGAGATTACGCTACTGTGACTACCTGGGAAGATACTTCTGTGATGGTTGCCACAGTGGTGGCGAGTCTGTGATCCCGGGGCGCGTTCTGAATCGCTGGGATTTCAGGTGCTATCCTGTGTGCACCTTCTCCAAGCAGTTATTGGACTCCATATGGGAGCAGCCACTGTTCAAGCTCACCGCTGTGGCTAAGAACCTGTACAGCCAGGCCAAGGAGCTGCAGAGATTCAAGGTGCGTAGACCACAGCTTTCTGGACAGTGGTTGTTCTTGAAAAGTTTGCGAGGAGTGGCAAGATCTTTCTGTAGGGTGGTGGTGTGAAAGTGTGATCCTGGGCAGGGGGTTATGGAGGGAAGAGGTTGAGCAGTTGCTGCACCAATTGCCAGGTCACTCCCCCAAAGCGGGAAGGAAGAGATGCCCTCTGACTAACAATGTGGGCTGGGGGATGGGAGGCGAAGAGTTGCTCTGAAACTCAGAAAACCTGAAGAGCAAGCACCCGCTCCACAGCAAGGTGTCTGGGGCTGTTTTGGCTCAACTTACATCAGAAAATCTGCCCTTGGGAAACTGGTATAAAGCTGGTTCGGAGAGTGGCTTAAGAGCATTACCTAAAATAGATTTGGTAAAAAGCTTGGGACTATTCACATTATTTGAGAGATATGGTAGTGCTATAACAGGCTCCATGATATACGTCAAATAGAGGCAATTCTAAAATCCGAAAAGCCATTGTGACAACCAAATTCTGTATTAATGCGGCAAGTGTTTAAAAACCATTGTGCTTTTTATGGAATAATCCTTGACCATTGGACCACCGGACATATTACTGCTAGGTGGGTCCCGGCAGGAAATGCCTAACAAAATGCTGTAAGCTTATTTCCTTAACAGCTGGATGTAGACCCACCTAAACAGACAGCTGGATGTAGACCCACCTCTTTGACAGCATTAATAATGAAGCATAAACTAATAAAGTGAATGGATATGTGGCTATGGATACGCTACTTCAATATTCTAAAATTGTCAGGGCCGGATGACAGAACCAACACTCACAGAGTGTAAATTAGTAGAAAGGTTTAATATGGGTCAATAACGAAAAGCAAACGACCATGCAAAAGGGCTAAGCAAGACCAAGGTCAAAGGGTACACTGCGGTATAAATACAGAGGTAAATTGCAAAAAGGTGTAGTCAGTATTCAGGTGACAACGATCGATAGGCTGCCTTAGGACACGTGGTAGTGACGTCATCCGCTAAAGGATTCTGGGGAACGTAGTTCCCAGGCGGAGCGGACTCACTAGCGATGACAGGTGGCATGACAAAAATGAGTTGAAGGTGGAACAGCAGAAAGTATTATTAGCCAGTGTGGGAAAGTGAGCGTGTGATCAGTTAGCCTGCAGATTCCATAGAAAATCCCGATTCACACATACATGGATTGGTCTTTTGTTACAGTAGCTCACACTGCACAGAGACTAACAACATAACACACAGTACACACACACACACACACA
The DNA here is from genome assembly GCA_024036415.1 of Prochilodus magdalenae. Classification (NCBI taxonomy): domain Eukaryota; kingdom Metazoa; phylum Chordata; class Actinopteri; order Characiformes; family Prochilodontidae; genus Prochilodus; species Prochilodus magdalenae. The sequence continues at coordinate 24,563 of JAMWET010007265.1, forward strand.
TAACCAGATACACACACACACAATACCTTATATATCTGTAAACCTTACACTATGTGTAGCTGTACATGTATATTACAGTGCTGAGTGCAGCAGTCCTGATGTAGAGACAGATTAAGGCTTATAAAGTGCAGTACAAGAAGAAACACCAGTCTGAGACAGTCAGTACAGAGGATGGAGCACCAGTCTGAGACAGTCAGTACAGAGGATGGAGCACCAGTCTGAGACAGTCAGTACAGAGGATGGAGCACCAGTCTGAGACAGTCAGTACAGAGGATGGAGCACCAGTCTGAGACAGTACAGAGGATGGAGAACCAGTCTGAGACAATCGGTATAGAGGATGGAGCACCAGTCTGAGACGGTCAGTACAGAGGATGGAGCACCAGTCTGAGACGGTCAGTACAGAGGATGGAGCACCAGTCTGAGACAGTCAGTACAGAGGATGGAGCACCAGTCTGAGACAGTCAGTACAGAGGATGGAGCACCAGTCTGAGACAGTCAGTACAGAGGATGGGGTTCATGAGTGTGATGGCATGTGGGAAGAAGTTTCCCTGTAGCCTGGTACATTAAAATGATGTTTCTGCATCATTAAATGGGTAAGATGTAAACAAAGTCATCCTGAGTGGTGTGTTGCAACATGCTCTGCTCTAAAGTCAGGACTGTTAAAAGTGGTGGTGATAGGAGCCAGAGTATCTGCAAGCTTCTACAAGCTCTCTCACAGAAAACCATTAGATAGACCTATTTTGAGCTAATGCTATTTTCTGAATGCATGCAGGGCAGAGAGGTTTTGGAATCTAATATAACTACACATCTTCCTCTTGTGTTCTTCTCTTGTTCTCAGGAGCTCCAGGAGCAGCTGATATCCATTAAAAAGCTGTTGAGAGCCTGCAGACTGTCTGATGAGTAAAGAACTTCTTTTCTAGCGATCCAGCTTCTGTTTTTTTAGGCTGGCTTTACACGATGAAACTTCCAAGCAATTAGTTTCCTGCGGCACAATGTCCAATTAAATTCAGGGCAGTTCAGGGTAATACATGGTTGTATACAAGTCATTGTTGACATGTTATTGTTCAAACTATATAAAATCAATGAGGTGTTTTATTAATCCACACCAAGGGGAGGTCACCACCGAGGCTGCACGCTAAAGGTGCTCCCCCCATCACACACATAACCCACACAACTAAAGTCACAATAAACACACAGTACCTTTTTTAACCAGGGCACACGCCTCCCATGAACCTCTGTACACCAGCTCCTGGTTGGCTGCACACCGTGTGGCTATCACAACACTTCCCTCTCCTGAAAAGTCCACTGTCCTGGGGTCTCAACCCAATCCAAACAAAGTCCCTGGGGTATGTAAGGGTGCAGTGGGTTTCAGAATATCATAGTCTAAACAAACACCATGCCTCCCTTCAGCTTCTGGGCCACATCCTTAACGTAGCAGCTCCCCAAAGCACTCCGCTGTCCTGCTTCGACCCTGCCAACCTATATTTCTGCCAGAGCTCACCGCATCAGGTTTGCCACTGCTGGGGACGTCATCTGTGCCGTCTTCCCCACCAGTGGCGCTGGTAAGACTGGCTGCTTGCGCGTGTCACTCCTATCCTCCACCTTAGCACTGGCCGCGGTGACCTACTTCATTTGACCTGTCTCCAACTCCACCATTTCCTTCCAGAGGTCAAGCACACCTCCTGCCGCTATGAGGAAATCTTAGCTAAGACGCCAAAGCTTGTATACCATGCTCAGACTTGACCCAAGTTGGAGGATGATTGTTTCCCAGGGGTCTGATGTTTGTTGTCATGGCTCAGGGATCTAATACGAAAAGACTTGAGAGTCAATTGTGGGGGTGGTCATCCATCCAGCAAACCAACTTCTGTTTCATTTTCTGATCTGATCCAGTGACACATGATTACGTGATTCATTTACGGTATTTAGCTGACACTCTTATCCAGAGCAACTTACAAGGTTAATCATATTACAAGGAGGTCAATGTGGGGTTAGGAGTCTTGCCCAAGAACTCATATTAGTGTAGCACAGCATAGTCACCCAGACCAGGATTCAAACCCCAGTCTCCCACTTGTGGTGGTGACTCCCTGGCAGGTAGTGGTGTTATCTGCTGAGCTACACCAACCCTGGTTCAGTTTTATAAAACTGGCAGCTGAGTTTCAAATGTGTTGCAGGAGGCTTCACCTTTACATTATGCAACTCTAGTGCAATTTTGTTCCATGTAGGTTTCAAACAACTAAGGTTGCATGTAGGTTTCACTGTGTAAACCCAGCTATAGTAACCTGAGGAGTATGCATACAGTAGATCAGCTGGTCTGGACATATGAGTGACGTGAATCACTGGTGAAAACTGGATGGAAATATGTTTAATTGCAATATTTTGGCAAAAAAATGTCAAATTTAGACAGAAACAGACTAATTATAGATGCAGGCTTCAAGGTGGCTGCTACTAAGCTATACGTTTATCCTTTTTCATAGAGAAGGTAATAAACGATGAATGTGGTCCAGTTAAAGTTCAGCTGGTTGTTTTTCCTCTGCACAGGGTCCTGGTTGAATTCCAGCAGCTTCCATCTCATCTGACAGAAGAGCTCCACCTCTTCTCCATGGACGACCTTGTCAAAGTCAAACGGGGTCAGCTAGTTCCCCCAGCGAAGGCCATACTCCTGTCAGCTACGGCCCATGTAGAAGCTTGTGAGGTGCGTTAGACAGGATTGCGAATGGCTCAATGCTTCCAGTCCCCTAGTAAGCTAATTAGCTAGTGATGAGAACTTTTTGGAGCATCAGATCTGAGAACTGCGTATTACCTCATTTGCTGTTTTTGTTTGCTGCGCCATTCGACACCTTGCTTGATTAGTAGCTAGCATAGCACAGTAGCAAAACCACGACAGCAGTCATGTATAAAAGCCAAAGTAGTTCTTAGTCTCCGCGTGAAGCAGAGCTGGCACAAGAGGGGGCAGAGGTTTACAATGCCCCCTCTGAATTCCCTGAATTTCTGGAATGCTTATGTCACAAAATTCCACTTGTCTGTATTCACCAACATAGACAAAAATGTTGCTGTTAAAATGCCAGTTATTTACTTCATAGCGAAGGCACAACCAGAATGAAAAACATGTATCTCCATGTTTGTTGATTTTTACTTTTATGCCTCATTTGATCACATGAGCTGCTATTGACACTGTGTGGAAATTTCATGAAGATTGGACCAACAGAAATGGCCCAAAAGACGTCTGGTTCCATTGACTTCCATTCAAATTTAATGAGGTTTTTGGCTTCTCCTGTAAGCTGCTATTTTGGAGATACCTGTTTTTCTTCAGACAGCGACGATATGCTATACGCTTGTCAGTACAGCTCTTTAACCGACACCAGCTTCAGACTGAATGGTTAACGTTTCCAGGAAGGAATTCCCTGTTTATTTAGTTGTTGTTATCCGTTAATAGATAACAGCTCAAGTGTCAGTGTTGCTCCTGTTCTGTTCCTATGCTGGTCGATACTGTATGTTTAATGTGTTTGGCTGATTCTTAATTCTCTCTGAATTTGGTCTCCTAATTCTTTATCTCTCCTTCTTTTTTCCTCTCTGACCACTCGTTTCTTGCGCTCTCTCTCTCTCTCTCCTGTCGCTGTCTCTCCCTTCTCTTTATTACTATCTCACTCTGTCTTTTTATACCTTTCTCTCACTCTCTGTCTCTTTGTCTCTCTCTCTCTTTCTAGTTGTGCCAGGCCAATGGCTTTATCTGTGAGTTTTGTCATGGGCAGGATGTTCTCTTCCCCTTTCAAACTGACATCTGCACCCGCTGCCAAGGTCAGTAACTCACTGCTGGTAACCTCATGACAACCCACCCACTTCACAGCTATCACACCACTTAGTTTTGTTCTGACATGCTTTGCACATTCCTCTAAGGCCTACTAGGTATGCATTCCTCTTAGGCAGTAATGTGCAGTTGCATGCAATGTGCTGCAGAGTATTCTGTAATGTGGGTTGTGCTTCAGACCCCTTCCCATAGAGGATGAACCTGTTAAAAAAATAATTAAAAGAGAACTCAGTTAAAACTTGGCTATGTGTTAGCAAATTGTCTAGAGTTGTCATTATAACTTCATCAGTGCTGAAATCCCAACATGAAGACCTTCATCAGAACTTCTGTTTGAGTCTGCACAGTGGTTTTGAAAAACCGACACCTCCTAGTTATGAATTATCATTTCAGGCCTTATGGGTTACTCGCAGCACATACATGCCATATTATCATAGTTTCTTTCCTCCTGATTCAGTAATGATAATTCTGATATCAGCTTGTTTATGTTTATGGTCGTGAGGTAATAAATGTGTAACACTCAAAACAGCCAAAATGAATTTTCCTTAAAAATGTACTACATGTGCAGAGGCCTGTACGGAGATGTTCTGTACATCGGATTGATATAGTGCCCATGTCAAGGAACAGCCCATGTGTGTTTGAATTTAAAAATAACCTTCAGAAATAAATGTATATGATATAAATGATATAAATATACATGTAATAAGTCAATTAGTTTTATTGGCAATACTTCAATATGTACAAGACATACAGAGGAGTGGAATGACATTACTCTCCATCCCAAGCAAATAAACATTTAACGATAAATAGATTACAACTAAAACAAAAACAGGAGTATATTTAATGTAATAAACAATAAACATCAAATAGACTGACGCAAGACATGTGATACAATAAAATAAGGACCCTGGGATAGACAATAAGACACTGAAGACAATGAGGACGATAAAGTGGCATGTACACAGAAAGTGTTAAAAGCTTTGGATTCCAAGTTACTATTTCTACTGTCCGCAGTTCTGACTCAGGACGGATAATAACTTTTTAATAACTTTTTCATCTTAATAATTTCAATAAGCTGAACAGTAGAAACATAAGTGGGTCTCCCCTGCAGGCCTTGTTTAAAACCCACTTAATGGTTTTGTCCAGCAGATGGCGCTGTCACTTCTTATGCATTTTACAAACACACTGCTGTAAACAGGCAAGAGCCAATAAACACGTGTCTGTTTTCTGGTGATGAGTTATAATAAATAAATAGACACGTGTCTGTTTTCTGGTGATGAGTTATAATAAATAAACACGTGTCTGTTTTCTGGTGATGAGTTATAATAAATAAATAAACACGTGTCTGTTTTCTGGTGATGAGTTATAATAAATAAACACGTGTCTGTTTTCTGGTGATGAGTTATAATAAATAAATAAACATGTGTTTTTATTTTTTGTTTTAAAGAGTGTAGGACTTGCTTCCACACTGCCTGTTTCCGGGATGAGCCTTGCCCTAGGTGTACCCGACTGCAAATCCGAAAGAGCCTCCAGGACACAGCTTCCGTCTAACTCCTCCAACAACCTCCTTCCAGACACCTTTTCCCAAATCAAGCTCTGAAGTCAAACGGCGAAACCCAGTTTCAGTGATTTTAGCACATGAGAATGGACGTACCATACATACCGCATGTGTAACGTTACGTACATAAACCGTATGTCCATAGGTTTGTTCACACCAGCGGCTAAATCCAAGAGTATGACTAGTACGTTTGGAACATTGCTGTAAGGATTTGATTGCATTAAGCTACAAGAGCACGGATAAATAGTTCTGAAACAACTCATCCCAAAAGTACTGGATGGGGGAACTCCAGAGAACACAGATCTACATCTCCACCTCCTAATGCTGGAGGCTTCATACCCCTGTAGCCCACACATGGCGTTGTGTGTGGGCTGTGGCTCATGTACGGCTGGTCGAGAGCCCTATCGTATGGAGGACGTGTATAGTGTTTATAGTACAGGGAACTAAAACCATGCCGTGCAGGTGGCCCTGTAGGCATGAAGTGCTGCTCTTCTTCTCTCAGTTCTTCTTTTCTAGCTGACATTTGTTTAGTACTTGTATGGTCTTAATATCAGATGTTTCTGCAGTGTTGATTTGTATTATCTGTTAATACTTGTATACTGTGACATTCCACAAAAGTGTTACGAGTAGAATTGTGTACTATATTGTTTTGCGAGTGTAATATGGGGCATTACTAAATATTGTTTTAATGGTTGGTTTACCTAAATTTGATTGAATACTAAGTATTCCCACAAGAAATGCCATGCATTAAAATACTAAATAAAAAGTCCTATCTGGAAACCACAGTGGTTTACATTTATTAATCCACAATGTAGATACAACTGATCTGAGGGGTTTTTTTTGTTTTTTTTTACAGTGGATTAAAAGATTTTTTTAATAATATATTAAATGTTTTTTATGTTTTATATTTAGTTTAGTAATTCACAAACAGCACATTTACCCATCTATGAATACCAAATATTTACCAATTTAAAAGACATTAAAAACCCATCCAAATATGTAATGCTGGCCAGAAGGTACATGGGATTATGACATTTAATTTTTTTTATTATTTATATATTATATATATATTATTTTTTAAATTATTTTAATGGTGTGCACCTGCTGAATAAAATTAGGAATACTTTAGATATCTAAAAAAGTACCTTTATAATATAAATAACAGCAGTTTAAATATAATAGCAGTACATTTCCTGAAGAAAATGCAGAGTGATAGTTCAGCGTAAGCTTCTTGCTAGTTGGTTGCTAAGATCTGCTAAAAATAAATAGGAGTGAATGGAGGGAACAAGGGATGAATAAAAGACACATAGAGGGGTGTGCGTCAAAATGGCTTTAGATTAGAGTTTGGGAGTCTACCCTGAGTAAGTACATGTAGCCTGGTGGTTGTTGGGCGATGGAAGCAATAGAGTTTAGGTAGAGCCAATAATGAATGGGACTTGATGGGAGAAACAAAGAATGAAAAAATAAAAGACAAACGTGTCAAATGTGAGGGTCAGACCTGCACTGAATTCATGCTCGGGGGTCTGCCCTGAGATGGTGTATGTCACAGTGTCTGTCAGTCAAGCAGAACTACAATAACTGGGTGTGTACTTTTCCACCCCATTCAATCTTAATGGGAAAAAATGGAATTTAACTTTTCCAGAAACCATGTCAGCTCAAAAGCTGTACACAAGGATACCGTTCCCACTCAGAATGAACATTCCGGAGTTGAAGTAGTATCAATACCTTGACAACTGCAGGACTTAGTGGACAAAAACGTGTACAGAGAGGAAGGAAAGAAGAAACAGACGAAACTGGATAACAACCACCGCTGTTACAGAGGTGAGAGGGCAACATCAGCCTATTTAAAGCCACCGCTGTCTGAACAGACCCACCACCACATCACAGCTGGTGTTAATATAATGCAGCATGTTCTCGCTCATATAATAATATTATTACTACACGTGTATCGTAGTGAAGAACTGAGTGAAGGAAAGAGAAAAGTCATGTCAGAAGTGGGATTCGAACCCACGCCTCCATTCGGAGACCAGAATCCTCATTTCCGAGGAAGGTATGAACCTTGAGTCTGGCGCCTTAGACCGCTCGGCCATCCTGACACTGTATCCACGCTTTAGCTATAGCGGGTATGATTTTCGGGGAACCAGCATGTGAAAGTCAGTATTAGTTGTATGAATGGGATAAGTGTTTCTAATAACCCCAGCCCGTCTGTTTACAGGGAAGTGGTCCCCCCGTTACAGCTAGCTTTGTAGCTACGACCAAAACGGATAAGCTTCCACACGGTCTGCACCGCTAAGTCTTCTTCTCACGGGGGAAGCAACACGAGGCTAATGCTAGCTTCTTGTCAGACTCTTTCGGTCCACCTTAAATGGCGCGACTTACATTCTTTGCTTGTACAGGTTTCCAGAATGTAAGTGCGGCACGGTTTAAGGTGGAGCGGAAAGTTAGCATTAGAAGCTGGCAAAATTTGAAACGTTGAATAAAATTTGAGGAGAAAATGTGAAATATATTTTCTTGTAATCTTTGTCCAACTGTTTAAGGTCAGCCGTGCTGTTGCCTGTTTAAAAACAGTTTAAACAGTTATGGCTGTATCTCTAAAACCGACCGGAAAGCGGCGCTAACTAGCTAGCCAGCTAACTTCTCCAACTTCCAGCTGTCTGAGGATACATAGATATAAACGGGTATTTAATGTGTATGTAAGTTTGTAGACGCCTGCTAAACCAGAGCTTAAAGGGACTGGAGTTTGTCCCCTTCTGCCCACGGCTTCTACACTAAGGCTTTACACGAGATGTTGGAAGGTTGCTGTGAGAATTTGATTGCATGTCACCATTAGGTCAGTTCACAAACGCCACCCCACTCCCAGAGGTATTGGATTGAGCCCAGTTACTACAGAGAACACAGTTCCATGATCCACAGCCAGTCCTGGGGGCTTATAGCCCTCTAGACGACAGTAGCGTTGGGGATAGAGACCTTAAGCCCACCTGCTGCTGTGTCCCACTATTCAAGCTCCGTATGAGTGCACCTTGAACTAGCTGCTTATAAAAGGTCCATCTACGTACCTATGGGCATAAAGTGTAAAATTAAGAATATATTAATCCATAATTGCTCAATAATAATAAATGTCAAAATCCCCCACACCCTCCGGTTTCTGTGTCTATACATAACTGTATATCATACACTTTTAAAAACATATCAGTTTAAAAATACTTAGCAACTCAACTCGGTTTGAGGCCAATGTATGATCAGCTAAACCAGTTCCACACCACCACTAGACCAGTACAGACCAGCATATATCAGTCTTATCGGCAGGGACGCTTCCTTTGCTTGTTAGGTATTTTCCTTATGTAGGCCCAACTCAAAACTAAAAGAGCAATTCCAGATCTTTCCCAGTATTTCACTTTGGACTATTTCAATATGAATAAAAGAACAACTAAATCGGAGTTATTACCCAAAGGTGTCCTGCACTTAACACTAATTAGGTCGGACATAGAGATTTATAATGTATCTCATAATATTCCTGCCATGTTGGTTTAGGGTGGTCTATTCTGATCTGATTTAGCAGGTCACCCACAACGCATAACCTATATCCAAAACACAACACTGTTGATTTTAATGTAAGCAACATGAAGAAGCTTAAAATGGTACCACTCAGGTATACGTTTATCGCTAGAAGATTTTTGAAATCTTTTACTAGTATTATTTTCAGTAGTTGCAGTTAAATGTTCCTGACAATAGGGGGTGCTGCAGCACCATTAGCATTTCCACTCTGTCTGGGCCCTTTACTGTGACGGATAAAGGAGTGCAGCCCTACTTCATGCTAGAGAATGATTTACTGTCAGTACAGTTAAAGTTATAGCACTTACTGTAAGTCCTTTACAGTGTTAGCAAGTTTTTTCAAAACTTTTATTCTAGGTCAGGAAACTTTTCAGTGAGGGCTTCGTTGCGTAAACAGAATCTCAATACTAATGATATGTGGCTGTTCAGTGAAAGGTTTTACTTCAGGGTCTCCACTCACTAACAAAACAGCAGTGGCCAAGCAGTTAAATTATAATTCAACTTTATTGAAAGTTCAGTAAACTGACTGCTCACTGAAAAGGAAGCAGTGCAGTGACATGCAGTTTTGATGCGAAATCCCTTGTATAAATGGTCTGAACAGTAGCTTGAAAGTCAGGGCCTGGTCAACATTAGCTAAATGTTTTCTTTTCTGTTAGCTTGATGCTAACGTAAGTATCCAGGGGCATGACCTGGTCAAACTCTGCTAGAGTTCAAATGTTAAGTTGATGCAACTGTAAGTGCACAGCTTGTGGATTTTATTCAAGTTCAGCTAAAGTACCTACATTAGGTTGAAGCTACCGTAAGTACAGTAAGCACAGCACAAATTCGCAGACTGTATCTGTACCTGTTTGAAGTGTTTCTACTTTGGACGACATTTCAGAGTCTAATATCTGACTGTAAACTCCACTACATTATTATGTGTGCATACAATTGTAGCATGTCAAAGCAAAACAAGCTTATTCATGGATTGTTAGCATCTATGGACATATCCGTTTCAGGCCTGGACTACATCCAGGACCACATAAAGGAAGGTAGGTAAAGCAGGCTGGGGTTAGTAAACAGATCAAACAGATTGTTCCTAAGTTTGTGGATAAATAGACCACAATATAGAATATGCATACACTCGTGATTGGAGGGTGTCTTTTTCTAAATGTATACAAACACTATTTTCTTTTATAGTAAACTGTAGTACAGTAAGATATTCAGTGTTCTGTGTTTATGATCAGAACTGACATCAGTGTCAGACTAATGAATGAGCTTCTATTAAAGAGTGGTGGACTGAGAGACACTAGAGTCTCTTCACCTAAACTGAGCTGATGAAGAGTCTTGTTCCAGAAATGATAATAGGACATTAGAGCCCTAATAAATCATGCTCCTGTTACTCTCCATACTTAAGTACATCTGAAGGTACATACTTAAGTACTGTTACTCCAGTGGAGGTCTAAAGGGAGGGACTTCTACTGCAGTAATAATTTACCTTGAGTATCTCTAATTTAACTCAAGTACATGGTTTGTGTACTTTGTCCACCACTGGTCCTTAGTGTTTTATGGGCATGACATATGTTTGGATTTGGTATTTATTCTGTGATGAGCTGCAATCACTGTGCAAAAGTGTTGTTTATTCTAATGTAGAGCTGCTAATTCTCATGCATTGGTTGTGATACTCAGTCAGTTCGACCTGATTTCATGGACTCACATGCCACTTGACATTTCTTCCACATTTTGATCTTTTTTTGATCTTTTCTTTGGAATTAAATTTGAATTAAAGATTATAGGAAAAACTTTCTTTCTTTCTTTCTGTTCTTTTATTCTTTCTTTTCTTTCCACATTTTGGATCTTTTTTGATCTTTTTCTTTGGAATTAAAACCCCCCACCCCCCCCCCCCCACCCCCCTTTTTAACATATTCAGTAACAAGCAATTCTAACATTAAAGACCAAAAGCAACATTTATAACTTTACATAGCAAATATAATTTATACCACAAAATGAACAAGCTGGCTAGCAATGAAATGAGACTGCTGGAGTCATTTATTGTGTGTTTAGATTTAAATACATATTGTAAATGTTGTATTAATAATTTGCAACAGGATTTGAGTTATATTTCTAATATATGGATATTTGTATTGCATTTAAAATATATAAGAACTTGTAGAAAATGTATTGGTTTATTGTTTGGGATGCAATCTGATTGGCTCCTGAGCTTGGTATAAAAAACGTGGGCACACATAGAAGGGCAGAAGCCTTGAGCCAAGGAGCATCACAGTCTTTTGACCGTCACGTTATTTAATTTTAAGTCAAGAATTCATCTTTTGTTTTGTATTATCTGAAGTTCACAGTAAAAAAAACTACAAGAAAAGTTTGGATTCAAGACTTTTTAAATAATTTATAAACTAATTTACTTACATGTGTAAAAGAACTTCGAGGTTCGAGGCTAGTGAGTTAGCAGGCTTCACTCACAGCAGCAACATCTTGTGCTAAAAATTAATGTAATAAATTAAAGTTCATTTAGTGCCTGTCACCTTTCACCTTGGCCAACAAAAATATAAATATGTAAACAGTGCTTCATTTTCATCTCTTACCGTTGTTTTCCTTTATATTGTTTCTGTATGTAGTGGACTATGATGCAACAAATTATGCATATTGACAGCATATTGGGATGTCTGTATATATAATTAATAGTTAATTATTTATATATAAAATTTACTATGGAAAACCAACAGTGAGCCTGCATGTTATTTAAGTACCAAGCTGCTGTTTCCGACAACCTACTATTAAGGTTGCTGCTCATATTCTGAGCTATATATAGAACCTCCAGAAAGGACAAAAATTATCCATCTGTAAATATGCAGATGGTTAATCTGACTTCTCTTCAGCACTTGCGGTTTTACTCAGTAAGAGGGCTTGCTTAGCAATATCTAGCTTAATAGAAAACAGTTTCGATTGGCCAATTTTCTCCTTGGCATTTCAATAATGTAACCCTTCTGTTTTTGGAATAGTATTATCAAACTTGAAGAGTTTACAGTCAATTAATTATTATGAATAAAAAATAAACCTAGAGACATCTGAAGCCTCTAAATGATTAGGCCTTCTGTGAATGGGATATTACAGCTGGTTTATAATAACTGTCCTAATTAGGTCTGACATAGAGATTTATAATGTATCTCGTAATATTCCTGCCACACCTGGGATTTTACTGCTACAATAAATTCTGTGTGTTAGGGAAATGACACTGTGCTGGATTACACTTTGCCAGGAAGAGAAGGGCGTGTCCCTTTTGTCCCTTGTGGCCGATGACATCTGTTGAGGTTTACTTATTATTTGGTTTACTTATTCTGTGATGACCTGCAGTTGATGTTTACAAAGCCATCACCTACATTAGATGCGTACTTTGATATCTAGGTGTTAACCTGAACACAGTCGTACGTGTTGACTTTTTTTTTTATGCCACATTCAGTGTATGAAGAATTCATCCAAGATGCACGGTGGAACGTAGGGTAAGACCTTATTTCAACTAAAATTCTGATATTATTCAGTTCACATCCAGCTTTAAGCTCTGGGTCAGCATGTGATTCTAAAATGCCAATGGAGTGAGACAAGGAGTATTTTTCTCTGACATTACAGAGTGTGTAGTGTTATACATAAAACGTAAAACAAAGAATGTCTATCTTTACAAAATCATTGATAGCTCGCTGCTTGCTCAGTGCTAACGAATTACTAGAATCCTACAGGGACTGTAGTAAAAGTTAAAATTATTGATAAGGTGTTTTTTGTTCTTCATATTTTGTTTTACAGAGTTTTGACATTCAGGAACTTCCTTTACATATGTGTATTTTTTAGCATTTAGACCATAAGGCTTTATAGACATAAAGGCTGAAAAATGCACATGTCTGCTTAATTAAATATTTAAAACATAAACACCACCATGCAGAGAACCAGATGTCAGAGTTAAATGCCTCACAGAAAATTCATCAAACTAAATTGTTATGAATACAATGCTATGCCTGAGACGTTGTTTTATGATAGTTTTGAAAAGGCTTTGTTATGAAACATATTTCTAAAATCCATTCATGGTGGAGAGCAAAATAACGATAACATCATATAATTTATGATTTTCTTTAGATTTATCAATCATCAACATAACAAATAAACTCAGAAGACACGTGTACATTCACAAGTGCTTTTGAAGAGTAAACATAGGACAGTCCTTTATACAATTAACTTTTTAATAGCGAACTTTTTTTAATAGGCTAAAATGCAGAATGTAGAAATGTTGTGGAATTCCCTGTTATTTTGCAAGTGAACCCTCATACATGACTTTAAGGTTTTCGTCCACAAACAGGGATGAGTGTAGTTCGGGTGTTCGGATTCAGAGCTTGCCATGAAGGTCATAAACCTGAGACTGTTATGCTTATTATATTGTGAAGTAGATGGAACTAGAAGGGGTTTGGCCTAGGAGAACATAAGATTACTGACCTCATTTTATAAGGAAGCGTTATAATGTTCTACATAGTGCTGTTTATACAATGCATGTTTCTAGTTGTATATTCATTGTAATAGCAGGAGTCTAGTCAACAAACCTTTTCCTCATTGTTATTGTACTGATTGCAGACTATTCCTGAACATTCCAAAGAGTTCACTTACTGTTTCTCACAGCTGTATCAGGTTTGACTGTCTTCCATGGGGAATGTTATGTTTGCTATCGTTCAGCTGTGCTGCAGTTGTGTGGTGCTCCCTGATATTAAAGATCTGTGTTGGTTCCGCTGTTTGCATTGTGCCACTGTTCAGTAGTGAAGGTACGAGAGAATGTTAATGTAAACAGGTTGTGCTTATTAAGAACACAAACAGTATAGTTCCAGAATCCCATAGTCACGTCATTCAAACCAACACACTTCACCCACCACACCCACGTTCAGTAATGCTCTCTGTATGGTGAATACTTCAAAGCTTACTTTAACTAGTATTGTCCTTCTTAACATCTAGTAATGCAAGATGGCAAGTTCTGTGCCAGTACTATTGCTGGAGATTCTTGAGGACTTGGGGAGAGAAAACCTGAAGACATTCCAGTGGCATCTGATTAATGGGGTGACTGGTTTTAAACGCATCCGAAGAGCTCAGCTGGAGAAGCCGGAATACACCGACACTGTGGACAAAATTGTACAGTGCTATGAACACAGTGGAGCTGTGGAAATTACATTGGCCATCCTAGAAAAGATTAACCAGAACCAGCTGGCTGAGGATCTGAGAAGAAAGATCGACGAGAGTAATGAGATTAAATAATGTTCACCATTTATTAACATACTTTCAGCTGAAATGTGTCTCTTTTCAGCAAAAACATAAATAATGAAGCTGATGTTCTACTCCTTTTTCCACGTTCTCAGATGAAGACGGATGGGAAAAGAAAAATTATAAGCCTTCAGCCCTCTCCTCCACTGTAATTAAAAATAGAAGATCGGTCAATGCTTTGACTACAGGTAACTTCACTCACTCTAAACTCTACTAGTACATGGGAGAAACTTGAGGATCATTTATTATATTTGTTATTTATATATTAATATTTTTATTTAATTTCTGAGATTTAAAAAGGAATTTATTATTTCTGGCTCATTTGTAATGTGTCATTGTAGGGGTTTATAAAAAAGTAATTTTCACCTCAATGCCATGATGTCTAGACACTCGTCACTCACTGCACACACCACACTCCCATCTACTATAGCATCTCCTTTAACCTCACAACTGAAGAAAAAGGAACCAGTCTCACCAGCCTGGAATTCAGAACTAGCCACAGTAGTGATCAGAGCAGAACATGTTAATTTTTATACGGCAGAGTTTATTGTTGTGCGTGTATTTTCAGAGTTCATTACTGAAGTGAGGAAAATACATATAATGTTTAACTGAGGTTAATGGTGGAAGTGGCAGAGGAGAGATGATTGCAGCTGTAATACAAAGAAAGGAAAACACACAGTGAAGAGGCTGAGCTGAGAAGTTGTTAGGCTCAGTTCTCCCCTTCTAATATCTCCATCTAGTGTCCATGGAAATACTGTTCAAATGAAAAACTGATAAATAATCATTCCTAAAATGGGTTCTGTCTTAAAAATGTTTTGAAGGCATGCAGCATCGAATACTTTTGCAGGGCAGTTGAATTATAAATAGAACATGTATATAAAGCATATTGGAGCAGTTTTACAGGTTAGACTACACCTATCTCTTTGGATTGACCACTATAATCAGCTCTACCAACCATATACATGCATTTTGTAGTTCTAGCCCATCTCTTTCCCAGCATTTCTTGTTATGTCCCCTTTCACCCTTTTCCTCAATGGTCAGTACCCCCACAGGACCAACACAGAGCATGTATTATGTGGGTGGTAAATCATTCGCAGCACTGCAGTTACATATCCCTTTATCATCAGTGGTTACAGGATGCTGCCCACAGGATGCTGTTGGCTGGATAGTTTTGGTTGATGGGCTATTTTCACTCTGTGGGGGTCCGGACCATTGAAGCACAGTGTAAAATAAACTATTGTCTATAGTCTGTAACTGTAGAACTACAAAGTGACTCATGCTTTTGAACAACTTAACATAAACAAATACATGACTTGTGTATGTAATTTATTCTCGGTAACTCTAATAATTTGAGGACCTCAGTGACTCCCAGTCAACACGTTAATACATCTTTGTTTTTTTTTTTCTTGACAAAAAGATGAAACAGGTCCGCAACTTCTGATCTACACCTTAAACAACACATCATGAGCTCATACTGATTGGGAATTCACTGACTGGCCATCAAATGAGTACCTGGACTGATTTCTACACGAACTACCATTTTGCTAAAACAAAAGCTGCGATTTTTTGTCATTTTGATGTCCGATCAGTTGATTGGAACAATATTTCCATCTTCAAAAGCAATGACATGCGTGAACGCCCCAACTAATTAAAAGGAAGGGATTTGTACAG
>JAMWET010007266.1:0-10000 GCA_024036415.1 Prochilodus magdalenae
AAGCCCTCTCTCTGCCGCGTGTTTACTGTCTGAGTGAACTGTCTGGACCCCTCTCTCTCTCTCTCTCTCTCTCTCTGACTTGCCTATGACCCAACACCACTCCGCGTTTGCACACACTTCCTCCTATCATTGTTTATTCTCCGGTAAACACTCTTCCCCCCCCCTCTTTTTGTTTTCCCCAATTACTCAATCTCTCCTTTCACCTCTTTCTTCACTCCCTTGTTCCTTCTCCATTCACCAGCCTATTCTCTCCCTCTCCCCCTCTCGTGCTCTCCTTTCTCTTCATTCCTTCGGTGCTCAGTAATGAATCCCAGCACAGCTAGTGATAACGCTAACAATAGGGAATAAGATATAGGGCTGATAAAGTGTCCGCTGGCTGAAATCAGGTGCCCTGCTTTCCGAGCCGGGCTTTCACCATCTGGGACATGATTAAAAAGGAAAACAGCTTAGGAATGTCAGGTAGTACAGTGATTCCGATGGACATACAGCACTCCCGGTGATGTAATCCAATCCCGCTGCCCGCATTTTGCTAGGCAAATTCGAGTTGGAGCAGTGTGGTGGGGGTTTGTTCTAGGATCCAGGAAAGCCAGGAAAACACATTTTGTCCGACTGTAGTGCCTTGATTGTATTAGTGACGTTGTCATCCGACCGTATGCTCTTCCTCTTATTACTTTTCTATCTGATTTTTATCCGACTCATTTCAAGATGTCGACACAACCCGGAAAATTGGGAATGTTGTGCTTCTATACCACTTTCTAATTGGAGATATGCTTTTCAGAAATTCACCTTCCCAATTTAATAACGGAGGAAAGAAAATTCTTTACCGGCACACTATTAACAATAGCAACTGCCAATGAGAACCCTAGCAACCACCTGGGACAGCATAGCAAAAACCTAGCAACTACCTGAAACACCAAAGCAACAGCCTGCACAGACCCACCTGGAACATCATTGCAACCACCTTTTAATCACCTGGGACAACATAGCAACTGCCTAGCAACTACCTGAAACACCAAAGCAACAGCCTGCACAGACCCACCTGGAACATCATTGCAACCACCTTTTAATCACCTGGGACAGCATAGCAACCGCCTAGTAACATCCTAGCAACCACATGGCCACAGACTAGCAGTCAACTGCAATATCATAGCATCCTCCTGGATTATCATGTCAACCAACTTGTAAAATCCTAGCAACCTAGCAACACACCAGCAACCAAACAGCCATAGCTTGTCAGTCATCTGGAATAACATAGTGACCACCTGGTGTATCATGGCAACCACCAAGAAAAACACTAGCAACTACCTCCAATACCATGGCAACTGCCACAGCCAGCAGCCACCTGGAATAACACAGCAACCATATTGGTTATCATGGCAACCAGCTAGAAAAACCCTAGCAACGCCTGTTATGCCATGGCAACCACCTAGCAACCAACTGCCACATCCAGCAGCCACCTGGAATAACACAGCAACCACCTTGGTTATCATGGCAACCATGTAGCAACACCCTAGCAATCAAACAGCCATAGCTTGTCAGTCATCTGGAATAACATAACGACCACTTGGTGTATCATGGCAACCAGAAAGCAAAACACTAGCAATGACCTCCAATACCATGGCAAATACCTAGTAAAACCCTAGCACCTACCTGGTATACCATAGCAACCTTCTAGCAACACCCTAGCAACCAGCTGCCACAGGAATAACACAGCAACCACCTTGGTTATCATGGCAACCAGCTAGAAAAACCCTAGCAATGCCTGTTATGCCATGGCAACCACCTAGCAACCAACTCTCACACCCAGCAGCCACCTGGAATAACAAAGCAACCACCTTGGTTATCATGGCAACCACCTAGCAACACCCTAGCAACCAACTGCCACAGCCAGCAGCCACATGGAATAACATCGCAAGCACCTAGGGTGTCATGGCAACCAGCTAGAAAAACCCTAGCAATGCCTGTTATGACATGGTAACCACCTAGCAACACAACCTGGGTTGTCACGACAACCTGAAATCAGGAAACACCCTGGACAGGCCGCCAGTCCATCACAGGGCAGATACACAGGCACACACATTCACACCCAGCGGGGGAAATCTGGCTCCAGTTCACTTGACTACATGTCATCTTTGGACTGTGGGAGCCTGGAGAAGGAAACCCACCCAGACACGGGGGGAACATCCAGACTCCAGACAGGAAGGACCCCGGACAGGTGACCAAAACCAGGCCCCTTCCTGCTGTGATGCAACACACTGCGGCAACGCGTCACCAGATCTTCTTACTGCATCATAGAGGGCCTCATTAATCTACAGCTAACAGTCTGCTAATCATCAGCCACACCTATTTACCTACCACACAAACCCAGTCTCAGAGATACAGGGTTTCCTCACAACTGCAGTGATGTGAGGGTGAGTCATTGCATGCAGACACACACACACACACACACACACACACACACACACACACACACACACACATGTACACACACGCACACACACACACACACATACACACCCACACCCACACCCACACACATACACACACACACCCACACACACATACACACACACACATACATACACACACCAATTCACACACACACAAACACACACACACTCACGCACACACACACACACACACACACACACACGCTTTCGTACACACACACAGACACACACACACTCAGACACACACACTCTCTCTCACACTCCCGCACACACACATACACATGCTCATGTACACACACTCTTGCGCACACACATACACACACACACGCATACACACACACACAGACTCACACACTCTCTCTCACACACACACAATCTCACACACGCTCTCACACACACACACACACACACATATACACACACACACACATGCTCATGTACACACACTCCCACACACACACAACACACACGCGCACACACACTCCCGCACACACACACACCCACACTCTCGCACACACACTCACATATACACACACACACATGCTCATGTACACACACTCCCGCACACACACACACCCACACTCACGCACACACGACACATGCTTACACAGCTACGACTTGAGCATATCCCTCTTAAGTCTTCCTCGGGTCACAGAAAGGTGACGGGTGGGCCATCCATCAGGCTGCGGAGTAAAAGCTAATATTTAACCCGGCTTACCTCTGCACTTCCTCAAACTCAACAATCCGCACACGGGAACGGGAGAACGGGAACCTGGAGCTGAGCTGAGCATGTGCTCGTGCAGGACTCGTGCTGTTGACTCAGGGATTTGGGTGTGGGCATCACCCAACATGAAGAAGCCTGTCTCTAATACAGTTACACTCCTCCAACAGGCGCAGCTTCAAAGGGCTTCGGGTCTCCGTTCCAGGTTTGGTCCACAGTTCCATTCGGGGTCTATGGAGGCCCAGAATTGCTATCTCCCTGTCTGGGCCTGCCTTCCATTGTGCGTACCTTGCTTCTATTCCAAGGTTACCGGTGGAGCCACATCACCAAACACTGCACTGACCCAACAGACCCATCCAGCGAGCGGTGGAGCCTCCATGAGTCATCCTGTTAGTGCAGCACCATCGGCAGGCGGCTGCACCACGCAGGACTACATGCACACAGACCGTTACCATGACTGTCCTTAACACCACGTCACCGTCACCAAAGACTGCAGTGCTGTCGTACCAGACTGTCATGGAGTGACTCAGAATGGCAGCGGGTCATCTTCAGTGACGAGTCCCGCTTTAGTCTTGGTGGAGACGCCCAACGAATCCGTGTGTGGAGGCACCGTGTTCAGCACCAAGATGGATGATTTGTCGTCACACATCCAGAAGGCCTGGTGTCCCTCCACCTCAACCCCTACCGCACCATCTGCAGGAACTGTGTGAGGATGTTCAAGCTGCATGGGATGTATTATCACAGGACTCCATTAAGAACCTCTACAGCTCCATACCGAGAGCACCGCACTCCCACACCTCCTTCTGGGTGCAGCTGATACATGGACAAAGCCACACTGCCCAGCTAAAAACAGGAGTAGCTGTGTTGATTCATGACCCTTTGTAACCCTGCTCCTTCCATCATCGCCCTCCATCGCCATGCTGCCTGAAACAAGTCTCGGACATGAACCACCGGATATTTGATACCGCTGGCCTTTTAGGCCAGATGAGGAACTGCTGAGCCGGCTGTGCGGCTGCCCCGGGGAGCAGTGCTGCGGTCGCTAACAGGCAGAGTGGTGAGTGTGGTTCGGTGCTTGTGGTTTTGTTGTTGTTGTTTGAGAGCTGGCGTCGAAGCTGAATCCAAACCAGGCCCGACAGCTGCAGCCGGACTCCACTCACTGAGCGTTCATACCCAGCTACACCACTGTTTCTGAGACCAGTCAGCCAATAATGACCCAGGGAACCTGAATCTTTCTAGTCTGGTTCCTGCAAGATACATGTACTGAGTATAAACCTCCAGTGACCAATAGATGACCGGTATACACACTACAAGCCCTTCATTACACTCACTGTCAGGGTTACCACACAGGAGCACTCTGTAGGTGTGCAGGTCCAGACTGTAGTCCATCTGTTTCTCTGTGTACTGTATTACCCTGTTCTTCAATGGTCAGGACCCCCACAGGACCACCACAGAGCAGGTATGATGTGGGTGGTGAATCATTCTCAGCACTGCAGTGACACTGACCTGTGGACAGCGTCCTGTGGGGCAACGTCCTGTGGGCAGCGTCCTGTGGGGCAGTGTTCTGTGGACAGCGTCCTGTGGGGCAGTGTCCTGTGGACAGTGTCCTGTGGGGCAGTGTCCTGTGGACAGCGTCCTGTGGGCAGTGTCTTGTGGGGCAGTGTTCTGTGGACAGCGTCTTGTGGGGCAACGTTCTGTGTGCAGCGTCCTGTGGGGCAACGTTCTGTGGGCAGTGTCCTGTGGGCAGCGTCCTGTGGGGCAGCGCCTTGTGGGCAGCGTCTTGTGGGGCAGTGTCCTGTGGACAGCGTCCTGTGGGGCAACGTCCTGTGGGCAGTGTCCTGTGGGCAGTGTCCTGTGGGCAGCGTACTGTGGGCAGCATCCTGTGGACAGCAACCTATGGGGCAGCGTCCTGTGGGGCAGCATCCTGTGGGCAGCATCCTGTGGGCAGCGTATCGTGTCCACTGATGAAGGACCAGAGGATGACCACTGCACTGTGCAGCAGCAGATGAGCTATCGTCTCTGACTGTCCATCTACAAGGCGGACCAGCAAGGTAGGCATGTCTAATAGAGTGGACAGTGAGTGGACACAGTGTCTAAACACTCCAGCAGCACTGCTGTGTCTGATCCACTCACACCAGCACCACACACACTAACACACCACCACCACGTCAGTGTCACTGCAGTGCTGAGAATGATCCACCACCCACATAGTACCTGCTCTGTGGTGGTCCTGTGGGGGTCCTGATCATTGAAGAACAGGGTAATACAGTATACAGAGGAACAGATGGACCACAGTCTGGACCTGTACACCTACAGAGTGTCCTATATGGTCAGTGGAGCTGAATACATTAGTGTAGGTACAAGAAGCCTAATAAACCCTTCCTGACCAATCACAGGGCTGCCATCTCTTGCTCCACCCACACAAACAGTTTCAGAGTCAGAGAAACTTGGCCAGCTAGCAAGCTGCATCACTAGCCAAACACCAATAAGGGTTACAGGTTCCGGACTGCACCATGGCTGGATACCAATCAGAGCATTCCCACGGGGGCGGAGAGAGTACCGCCCTGCCCATCAACACACACACTCAGGTACATGCGGTCATTCATTTCAGCAGAGCAGTCATGCTCTGTATGAGATACAATCAAATCAGATAAGACCAGAATGCAGGTCGAACAAATAAACACACACACATACACACACACACACACACACACATACACACACACACACACACACACAGACACACACATACACACACACCCACACTCACACTCACACACACATAGACACACACCCACACTCACACTCACACACACACACACATACAAACACAAACACATACAAACACACACATTTCACACACGTGCACACACACACACACACAACCACAAACACGCATACACACACACACCCATACACACAAACACACACACATACATACACACACACATACACACATTTCACACACGTGCACACACACACACACAACCACAAACACGCATACACACACACACACACACACACATACATACACACACATACACACACACACACACACTCACACAATTACACACACAAACACACACACACCCACACACACGCACAGTCACACACACACACACACATACACACAAAAGCGCGCACACACACTCAGTCAGAAGTCAGAACCGGAGAAGATAAACAGGGAAGGCAAGAGAGAACGCTCAGTGTCCAAACTGGGTTTGGCAATACTTCCCAGAGTGCATGTGTGTCTGAGTGGTGAAATGAGACGCAGGTATGAGATAATCATTATTCTGGTGAGGGCGGGGCGAGAGAATGAGACGTGATTGGACAGTTTGGGACAAGTGACAGTGACGTCATTGGGTAATGAACGGAGATCGGAGGTGTCAGGTACCCTGGAGGCGTGACAACAGTGGAGTGTGCAAACTCCAGGAACCTCATGCAGTCAGGATGATTAAGATGAGTGTAATGCGTTAGTGTGCTGTAAGTAGTGTGTTGGTGTACAGTAACTCAGTAAGTGTAATGCGTTAGTGTACTGTAAGTAGCGTGTTGGTGTACAGTAGCTCAGTAAGTGTAATGTGTTAGTGTACTGTAAGTAGCGTGTTGGTGTACAGTAACTCAGTAAGTGTAATGCGTTAGTGTGCTGTAAGTAGCGTGTTGGTGTACAGTAACTCAGTAAGTGTAATGTGTTAGTGTACTGTAAGTAGCGTGTTGGTGTACAGTAACTCAGTAAGTGTAATGCGTTAGTGTGCTGTAAGTAGAGTGTTGGTGTGCAGTGACTCAGTAAGTGTAATGCGTTAGTGTGCTGTACGTAGCGTGTTGGTGTACAGTGACTCAGTAAGTGTAATGCGTTAGTGTGCTGTAAGTAGCGTGTTGGTGTACAGTGACTCAGTAAGTGTAATGCGTTAGTGTGCTGTAAGTAGCGTGTTGGTGTACAGTGACTCAGTAAGTGTAATGCGTTAGTGTGCTGTAAGTAGCGTGTTGGTGTACAGTGACTCAGTAAGTGTAATGCGTTAGTGTGCTGTAAGTAGCGTGTTGGTGTACAGTGACTCAGTAAGTGTAATGCGTTAGTGTGCTGTAAGTAGCGTGTTGGTGTACAGTGACTCAGTAAGTGTAATGCGTTAGTGTGCTGTAAGTAGCGTGTTGGTGTACAGTAACTCAGTAAGTGTAATGCGTTAGTGTGCTGTAAGTAGCGTGTTGGTGTACATTAACTCAGTAAGTGTAATGCGTTAGTGTACTGTAAGTAGCGTGTTGGTGTACATTAACTCAGTAAGTGTAATGCGTTAGTGTGCTGTAAGTAGCGTGTTGGTGTACAGTAACTCAGGAAGTGTAATGCGTTAGTGTGCTGTAAGTAGCGTGTTGGTGTACAGTAACTCAGGAAGTGTAATGCGTTAGTGTGCTGTAAGTAGCGTGTTGGTGTACAGTAACTCAGGAAGTGTAATGCGTTAGTGTGCTGTAAGTAGCGTGTTGGTGTACAGTAACTCAGGAAGTGTAATGCGTTAGTGTGCTGTAAGTAGCGTGTTGGTGTACAGTAACTCAGGAAGTGTAATGCGTTAGTGTGCTGTAAGTAGCGTGTTGGTGTACAGTAACTCAGTAAGTGTAATGCGTGTTAGTGTGCTGTAAGTAGCGTGTTGGTGTACAGTAACTCAGTAAGTGTAATGCGTTAGTGTGCTGTAAGTAGCGTGTTGGTGTACAGTAACTCAGTAAGTGTAATGCGTTAGTGTGCTGTAAGTAGCGTGTTGGTGTACAGTAACTCAGTAAGTGTAATGCGTTAGTGTGCTGTAAGTAGCGTGTTGGTGTACAGTAACTCAGTAAGTGTAATGCGTTAGTGTGCTGTAAGTAGCGTGTTGGTGTACAGTAACTCAGTAAGTGTAATGCGTTAGTGTGCTGTAAGTAGCGTGTTGGTGTACAGTAACTCAGTAAGTGTAATGCGTTAGTGTGCTGTAAGTAGCGTGTTGGTGTACAGTAACTCAGTAAGTGTAATGCGTTAGTGTGCTGTAAGTAGCGTGTTGGTGTACGGTAACTCAGTAAGTGTAATGCGTTAGTGTGCTGTAAGTAGCGTGTTGGTGTACGGTAACTCAGTAAGTGTAATGCGTTAGTGTGCTGTAAGTAGCGTGTTGGTGTACGGTAACTCAGTAAGTGTAATGCGTTAGTGTACTGTAAGTAGCGTGTTGGTGTACGGTAACTCAGTAAGTGTAATGTGTTAGTGTGCTGTAAGTAGCGTGTTGGTGTACAGTAACTCAGTAAGTGTAATGTGTTAGTGTACTGTAAGTAGCGTGTTGGTGTACGGTAACTCAGTAAGTGTAATGTGTTAGTGTACTGTAAGTAGTGTGTTGGTGTACGGTAACTCAGTAAGTGTAATGTGTTAGTGTACTGTAAGTAGCGTGTTGGTGTACAGTAACTCAGTAAGTGTAGTGCGTTAGTGTGCTGTAAGTAGCGTGTTGGTGTACAGTAACTCAGTAAGTGTAATGTGTTAGTGTGCTGTAAGTAGTGTGTTGGTGTACAGTAACTCAGTAAGTGTAATGTGTTAGTGTGCTGTAAGTAGTGTGTTGGTGTACAGTAACTCAGTAAGTGTAGTGTGTTAGTGTACTGTAAGTAGTGTGTTGGTGTACAGAAACTCAGTAAGTGTAATGTGTTCCTGTGTTTGTACGGAATCCTTCTCCGGAGAGGAAAAACACCCAGAATCCCAAATCTGTAATTACAGACACATATTCTTGACAGGCCTGACCCGCCAGGCCCTTGTGGGGGAACACTAGGAGTTATGATGGTGTGCGGAGTGACATCACAGGACATAACATGGCAATTCTTCAAAACCGTACCAGCACAAACAACACTGACCACAGCCCAGATGTTTCAGGCTCGATCACAGACAACTCCCAAACGCGCTCTGATGGCGCTGGATAGCGACTTCTAAAAGCAGACTGGAGTTTACCCAAAAGCTGTGGAGGGTCATCAGTCGCTTGACCTGGTCAGGGAGTGAACGCCAGCCTTCCTGCACGGAGCCAAAAGCCAGATGTGAAGGAGATGGAGGGTAATCCCCGTGCAGGGTAAGCCCACTTCCACCACGTGCCCACCAGCACTGATCTCTGCCCACTACTCTTTCATCCTCAGGTAGAGATATGTGCTTATCTACACATTGTGATTTGTGGTTCGGGAAGGTTTCCATCCTCCATTTATCAAGGGGTCGGTTATGAATGCGATAGTTCATCCACCGTACTCCCCCCAGTGAAATCGATCAACCAAGACATTTCTTTGTACTGGAGCTACAATGCTAATGTAGCTAACAAGTAATGGAAGCATGCAGTCTATCAGTTCATATACAGCAACTAACATACCACACACAGTGTCAGACACAACGTAAACAAGCTGATTTGAGATACATAACGATGTGGCATGGTTTGCACGGTGCTAATCAGTACTCCAGATGCTAAACACGACTGACTACTTAGGAATAAAGGAGGAAGCTCTATATTGAAGGTAAGGTGGAACCATGGCTTTCATTAAATGATGATGTTTAAAAACTGGGCTGGATCTGAGCTTCACACACCATCAACTGACTATCAGATCCATATCACCCAGATGCACATGGTTCTCATGGGTAGCAGATTTATTAGTGAACAAACACCGCATCATAAAGAGGCTGAGTGTGTATGTGTGTGTGTGTGTGTGTGTGTGTGTGTGTGTGAGTTGGGACGTGTGTGCTGGGATGGTCACAAACTCCTGGCGCCTTTCTCACAACCACATGAGCTTTAAAGCCTCAGGACAGATAGATCCTAACTGCAGCTCCGAAATAAAAACTGCTCACTTTCTCACAATCAACAGCAGAACAGAG
>JAMWET010007266.1:15000-20000 GCA_024036415.1 Prochilodus magdalenae
GCAGGACTTACGGAGTGAGAGTGTTCTGTTTCACAGACAGACAGAGAGAGGGAGAAGGGGAGAGAGAGAGAGAGAGAGTGAAACAGAGAGAGAGAGAGAGAGAGAGAGAGAAAGAGAGAGAGAGAGAGAGAGAGAGAGAGAGAGAGAGGGGGAACAGGGGAGTGAGAGTGGGGGAGAGAGAGTGAGTGGGGGAGAAAGGGAGAGACAGTGAGAGAGAGAGATTGGGAGCATGAAAAAAAGTGAGGGGGAAGGGAGAGGGAGAGAAAGACAGTGAGAGAGAGAGAGAGGGAGAGAGAGAGAGAGAGAGAGAGAGAGAGAGAGAGAGGGAGAGAGAGAAAAAGACAGTGAGAGAGAGAGAAAGAGGGAGAGAGAGAGAGAGAGAGAGAGAGAGAGAGTGAAAGAGAGAGAGTGAAAGAGAGAGAGAGGGACAGAGAGAAAGATAGAGAGAGAGAGAAGGAGAGAGAGAGAGAGAGAGAGAGAGAGAGAGAGAGAGAGAGAGGGAAGACAAGGATAGTTGGAGACCAAAGCAAAAGAGAAGTATAGAGACAGATAGAGGAAGAAGAAGGAAAGAAGGTAATAAGAGAGATAGGGAGAACACAAAAGGGTGAGAAGTATGAAGCTAAGAGAGAAGGAGGGAGAGGAAGAAAGAGGGAGAGGGAGGAGAGAAAATGGTGAGAAGTAAGAAGCTAGGAGAGAAGGAGGGAGAGGAAGAAAGAGGGAGAGGGAGGAGAGAAGCATGAGAAGAAGAGATAATAAAGCTGGAGGAGTCAGCAGATCTTTCCCAACCGGATGTGGGGACCCTGCAGGGGGACACGGGCCATGAGCCAGGACCATCCCAGTGGACACGCACACTGAAAGACAGTGCAGGCTCTGAAAGCAGACTGAACACAGCTGTTCTCAACACGCAGCTCTACTGAACATGCAGCTCTACTGAACACACAGCCTCACTGAACACGGTTTTACTCAACACGCAGCTCCTCTCCACACAGCTCTACTGAACATGCAGCTCTACTGAACACTCAGCTTCACTGAACACCGTTTTACTCAACACGCAGCTCCTCTCCACACAGCTCTACTGAACATGCAGCCCTACTGAACACTCAGCTTCCCTGAACACCGTTTTACTCAACACGCAGCTCCTCTCCACACAGCTCTACTGAACATGCAGCTCTACTGAACACACAGCCTCACTGAACACGGTTTTACTCAACACGCAGCTCCTCTCCACACAGCTCTACTGAACATGCAGCTCTACTGAACACACAGCTTCACTGAACACCATTTTACTCAACACGCAGCTCCTCTCCACACAGCTCTACTGAACACACAGCCTCACTGAACACGGTTTTACTCAACACGCAGCTCCTCTCCACACAGCTCTACTGAACATGCAGCTCTACTGAACACTCAGCTTCACTGAACACCGTTTTACTCAACACGCAGCTCCTCTCCACGCAGCTCTATTGCACATGCAGCTCTGCTGAATACGGCTCTACTGAACATGCAGCTCTACTGAACAGTTTTACTGAACACAGCTCCACTGAACAAAACTCTACTGAACACAGCTCTACTGAACATAGATCGACTGAACGCAGCTGAATTGAACACACAGCTTCACTCATCTCAAATGCTCTACTGAACATAGCCCTACTGAACATGCAGCTCTACTGAACAGTTTAACTAAACAAAACTCTATAGAACACAGCTCTACTGAACATAGATCGACTGAACACAACTCAACTGAACACACAGCTTCCCTCATCTCAAATGCTCTACTGAAAACAGCCCTACTGCACATGCAGCTCTACTAAACACGCAGTTTCACTGAACACAGTTTTACTCAACACGCTGCTCCTCTCCACCCAGCTCTACTGAACATGCAGCTCTACTATACACAGCTCTACTGGACACAGCTCTACTGGACACAGCTCACCTGAAAACAGCTTTACTGAACCCAATTCCACTGAACACAACCGCACTGAGCATGCACCTACACTAAACACTACAACACTAAACACCGCTGCACTCAGCTCTAATGCTGTACTGAACACAGCCCTACTGAGCACACAGCTTTACTGAACACAGCTCTACTAGACACAGCTTCACTAAACACACAGCTCTACTGAACCCATTCCACTGAACACAACTGTACTGAACACACAGCTCCACGACTGCACACTGAGGCCACTCCACACACTCCGACAGGCTGGCCGTTTAGTGCATTAGTGTTTTGCTCCGACAGCGACAGATCAATAATCAATAATAAAGTCAGACATACACAGAGCAGACACTAACACGCGACACACACCGGACCCTCCCCAACACTGACGCACGCATACAAGCTGTTTCCTCCCACGTCCTGTGAAGGAGCAGCGAAGCACTGCCTGGAACCACTTTCAGGAAACCCTGACCGCTCAAGCAGCTCCTATTGTTCCTTACTTACACCACACACGCACATGATGGAGCAGGCTTTGTAGTGCCGCTTTTGTAGTACAGAAAAGCCCGTTTACTGAACAAAGCAGTGATGTCACACGAGAAGCAGTCGCTTAAAAGGGTTCAGCCTGAGAGGGTGTGGCTGTGCTGGAGCTGAGATCAGCACACTGTCCAGGACAGAGACAAGACCAGCAACACAGCAGCACTGTTTAACCAATCCCATCCACAGCAGAGGGACATAGACAAGGCCAGCCACACGGCAGCACTAAGATAGATAGATAGATAGATAGATAGATAGATAGATAGATAGATAGATAGATAGATAGATAGATAGATAGATAGATAGTAAGAAAGAGAGAGGGATGAAGGAAAGGATAAAAAAGAAAGAGAGGGAAACGGAAAAGAACAGCACGGCTACACAGCTGGTCGACATAGGCTGTCTACAAAGCATGTCTACACAGCCGGTCTACACAGCACATCAACACAACCGGTCTACATAGCCTGCCTACACAGCCGGTCTACACAGCACATCTACACAACCGGTCTACATAGCCTGCCTACACAGCACGGCTACACAGCCGGTCTACATACCCCGTCTACACAGTCCATCTACACAGCTGGTCTACATAGCCCATCTACACAGCCGGTCTAGCCCATCTACACAGCATGTCTACAAAGCCCGTCTACACAGCATGTCTACACAGTCCATCTACACAGCCAGTCTACATAGCCTGTCTACATAGCCCGTCTACACAGCCAGTCTACATAGCCTGTCTACATAGCCCATCTACACAGCCAGTCTACATAGCCTGTCTACATAGCCCATCTACACAGCATGTCTACATAGCCTGTAAACACAGCACGTCTACATGGCACATCTACCCAGCCCATCTACACAGCATGTCTACATAGCCTGTCTACACAGCATGTCTACACAACCGGTCTACACAGCATGTCTACATAGCCTGTCTACATAGCCCATCTACACAGCATGTCTACATAGCCTGTCTACACAGCATGTCTACACAACCGGTCTACACAGCATGTCTACATAGCCTGTCTACACAGCATGTCTACACAGCCAGTCTACACAACCGGTCTACACAGCACGTCTACACAGCCAGTCTACACGACCGGTCTACACAGCATGTCTACACAGCATGTCTACACAACCCGTCTACACAGCACATCTACACAACTGGTCTACATAGCCTGCCTACACAGCATGTCTACATAGCCTGTCTACACAGCATGTCTACACAGCCAGTCTACACAACCGGTCTACACAGCATGTCTACACAACCGGTCTACACAGCACGTCTACACAGCATGTCTACACAACCGGTCTACATAGCCTGCTTACACAGCCCATCTACACAGCTGGTCTACACAACCTGTCTACACAGCTGGTCTACATACCCCGTCTACACAGCCAGTCTACACAGCCCGTCTACACAGTGCTGGCCTCTGGAGAAAATAAAGCCCGTGCTAAA
Source organism: Prochilodus magdalenae (assembly GCA_024036415.1). Lineage (NCBI taxonomy): Eukaryota > Metazoa > Chordata > Actinopteri > Characiformes > Prochilodontidae > Prochilodus > Prochilodus magdalenae. The sequence continues at coordinate 18,927 of JAMWET010007266.1, forward strand.
CGGAACACCTATCTCCACCATCAGCTCTCTCCCTGGAGTTACAGTCCAGCTCAAAATCTATTTCAGGAGGAAGAGTGCTGACGATGATGAGGGGGGCCGTGTCACACAACATCAACATCAACACACAGAGAGATAAAAGCGAAGGGCCTGGAGGAGGTTTGGGTTTCTCCTCAATTAGCCGCCCATTTGTCCAGTAGAGTGAGCCATCACAGAGAGAGAGAGAGAGAGAGAGAGAGATGAAGGGATAGGGGTAAGAAGTGATGTGTTTCTCAGCTGTGTAACAGATATTCCACTACGGGCAGGTCACATTCCATCACACACACACATACACACAGACACACACACACACACACACACACACACATACCGACAGATAGACCCTGACCTAATGTTCTCTACAGCCTGAACAGCCATTAACTGATAAAGGGTTAAATCAGTAGGGTTAGAGCACTTCACTAAATCATCACCATCACACCTACACACATTCATCACCACCGACAGATAGACACCATCACCATCATCTTCACCTCTACAGCTTCATCACCATCAATATAACCATTCATCACCATCAGGGTCTTATAATCATCACCCATCACCATCATCATCATCACCTTCATCACCATCATCACCATCAATCTTCATCACCATCAATCAAACCATCATCACCATCATCGTCTTCTTCACACACCATCATCACCATCACCCATCATCATCACATCATCACCTTCATCACCATCATCAGACCATCATCACCATATTCATCGTCATCATCTTCAACCATCCACCATCACCATCACCATCATCATCCTCATCACCTTCATCACCATCAAGACCATCATCACCATCATCGTCTTCTTCACCATCACCATCACCATCATCATCCTCATCACCTTCATCACCATCAAGACCATCATCACCATCATCATCATCTTCACCATCACCTTCATCACCATCAAGATCTTCTTCATCACCATCAAGACCATCATCACCATCATCGTCTTCTTCACCATCATCATCACCATCATCACCTTCATCACCATCAAGACCTTCATCACCATCATCATCATCACCATC
>JAMWET010007266.1:25000-32500 GCA_024036415.1 Prochilodus magdalenae
TTCCTCTTCCCTCCTGCTCCATCCACCCCTCTCTCCCTCCCTCTATGCTGTTGTCTATCTCTATCCATCCAACCAGGCCTAATTCCTCTCTCCTTCCACCCCGGTGCCTCTGCACACTCGTTTGGCCAGTCCTTTGTTCCATGGAAGTCATAGTGTCAGTGCGCGTCTCTCCCTCTCTCTGTGTTTGTCTACCTCACTCTCTCTCTCTCTGACGTCTAGTGTTTGTCCATCTCTCTCTCTCTCTTACTCATTCACAGTGTTTGTCTTTTCTCCTTCACAGCATCTCTCCCTCACCCCGTGCCACGCTCTAACTGTGAGCCGTTCTCTCTTTCTCGTCATCTCTTCATCATACAGTAAAGGACATTCCAGAGTTCCGCTAGCGCTGCACATGGGTGGAATAATAAACACAAGAGCACATGTTGCACTGGAATGTTAATAACTTCCATGGCTCTGGTCTAAACCTGCCAGGAAAACGACAACAGAGTGATTAGCTTAGCACAGTGCCCCACCGTCCAGGACCGCAGTGTACTTTAGCCTAGCATAGTGGACGATTGTTCAGAACTACAGATCCCGTACTTTCGCTTAGCATAGTTCACCCCTGTCCAAAACTATAGACAGTGCATGTTAGCTTAGCATAGTTCACCCCTGTCCAGAACTATAGACAGTGCATGTTAGCTTAGCATAGTTCACCCCTGTCCAGAACTATAGACAGTGCATGTTAGCTTAGCATAGTTCACCCCTGTCCAAAACTATAGACAGTGCATGTTAGCTTAGCATAGTTCAGCCCTGTCCAGAACTAGAGACAGTGGGTGTTAGTTTAACCCAGCAGGACAGTGTACTTTAGCCTAGCATAGTACTCCACTGTCCAGGACCGAAGTATACTTTAGCTTAGCATAGCCCACCACTGTCCAGAACTACAGATAGTGTATGTAGCTTAGCATAGCCCACCACTGTCCAAAACTACAGATAGTGTATTTGGCTTAGCATAGCACACCACTGTCCAGAACTACAGATAGTGTATGTAGCTTAGCATAGCCCGCCACTTTCCAGAACTATCGACCGTGCGTGTCAGCTTGGCATAGTGGACCGCTCTCCAGAACTATCAACAGTACATGTTAGCTTAGCATAGTGGACCGCTCTCCAGAACTATTGACAGTGCATGTTAGCTTAGCATAGTTCACCATAGTCTAGAACAAGTGACAGTGTGTGTTAGCTTAGCATAGTGGACCACTCTCCAGAACTATTGACAGTGCGCGTTAGCTTAGCATAGTGGACCACTCTCCAGAACTATCGATTATGCACTCGAGCTTCATTAAGGCTTCTGCCAGCCTTAGTCTGATCACAGCTGTGCGGAGGTAACTCCTAGCACACTATACGGTTCGGGATGAGTGCTCTCTCCAGCTCTTCCGTTTGGAGCCCTCCCGCTCCGAGGGTTCATCTCCAGGACAGGAAGAACCGTCTCTCGGCGGTGTCTCTTTGAAAACGATGCCACTCTCATGTTTGAAGAGCACATAAAAGATTAAACCAGCTCGAGAACAATGCTCCTCTCCACAGCCGCTACTGTGTGTTTCTGGTGACGCTCCTGAAAGGAACACCCAAATGCATGCTGGGAAAATGTTTACTTTTCCGTCCACCTTGGTGCTGTTTTGTTAAATCCTCCAGCTGTGCAGGAAATGACACCACTAGAATCAACAAGAGAGCTCTGCAATTAAGTCCCGTAACTCAATCTCTCTTTTTCTCTCTATCTGTTCTTTCTCTATCTCGCTTTCTCTTTTGCTCCATTGCTTTTCCGAGTCTAACATCGGTACAGCATTCTCTGGAAAAGTCAGGGATCACACTTCCACCCTGCCTCCACAGTTTACAGGATATCAACAGCGTCCCAACACGAGAATGTTCAGTCTGATCGGGAATGGTGTGCTTGTTTACAGCTTTCTGATCCGGCGTACGGTTTTCCCTAAAAATGTAAAATTCCATAATTTGGGAATGAATGGTGTGCACGGAAGTCTACTGTACTTCTGCTCAACCAACAGACACCATTTCACATACAAGGCGAACTCCCAAGCAGAAATTCCTACATCCACCAAATTGCATGTACCCACTCAAGACCGATCCGTAAACCTTCCATGGCTTTTCCATAGGTACAGCATTCCATGGAATGCCAGAGATCACCCTTCAACTAACTTCCAGGTAAAACAGCGGCACTATGCAGGAGTTTTGTTCTTGGTGTCCCCGCAGAGTTATGGAGAGTACAGAGTAGCGTTTACACCACTGTCCTATTCCTCCCTTACGGACAGCTGCACATGCGCATTTGTCGGAATGCTGACTGATACGGAATACGACTTTCCTCCGCATCACGCAGGCATACAGACGTTACGGATTGCAAACGCAAAGCCATAGTACGAGTTACAATTCACAAGTGTGATGTCCACATGCCTCCATCATGCGTCCATACATGTGGGACAATTCGGATCTTTCCGAGAAGTTGGAATTCCGTACAACATCAGAACAAACAACGTCAAAACAGAAAGAACCGTGACATTTAGAAGACAGAGTAACATTCCAGGATTTTATTCCAGGACTGTCAAGGCTTAAGAAGATTTACTACGACTCGATTGGCTGAGGCGTTCACTCTGTCGCCAGATTTTCCCGGTTGCTTTCCCGTTTCACTCTCTCGTTTTCTCTTCCTTGCTCTCTCTGACGTCTTCTTCCATCTCCTCCCAGTCTTTGCTGTGATGTCCATGCTAGGAATACCAAGCTAGCTTCAGCTGAAGATCCGTCGCCGGTGTGTGATGTAGCAGAGCAAAACGTTTCGCAAGAGGTCTTGTGTCCACTCTTCCGAAGTGCTATAGCAGGCGTTCCGGGCCTGGAGCAGGAATCCGAGAGCCACCATTCTCCCTGAGTACCATCAAAACTGATTCCGAAGCTGGATTTTGAGAAAAATATTTATGGAATTGCAGTGCACTTCCGAACTACTGCTAAAGACCTGGCAAACGGTCAAAACGGTCCCCGTCAGTTAAACGGCTTTCATTTTCGTGCTGCTGGTGTTCCTGGAACGATGGACCGGCCATCCCGAAGTCCAGACCTTAACATCCCGGAATGCGTTTGGGATTACATGGATTGTGTGAAGGAGACCAACATCTAAGACTGAACTTCGGAAGTGTGGAAAAATGTCCCTGCAGGTCTAGCAACCAGCTGGGATACCAGACCAACCTTCTCCAATGTTCAGTCTGATTGGGAATGGTGTGCTGACGTACGGTTTTCCTAAAAACGTAAATTCCATCATTTGGGAATAAACAGGGTTTGGAAGTGCATGCCCATCTACTGTACCTCTGCTCAACCAACAGACATCGTTTCACTTAGGGCAGACCCCCAAGCATAAATTCAATCCTGGTCTGACCCGCACTCGTCTGTTTCTCTTTTTTCCATCCCTCGTTCCTATTCATTTTCACCCCATTCAAACTCTATAGCTTCCTTTAATCTAATCTACTCAGGGCAGACCCCCACACTCTAATCCACAGACGTACTGAGCCACACTTCTCAAAGAGTCGTTTATACGCCCTTCCCTACTTCCATAGACTCCCATCCATTTCAGGAACACCTTAGCGTTTGGGAATACATGGATTGTGAGAAGCAGACCAACATCTAAGACTGAACTTCGGAAGTGTGGAACAATGTCCCTGCAGATGCCTCTGAAAAATGCCAAAGGTCTAGCAACCAGCTGGGATACCAGTCCAACCTTCTAGCAAGAACCTAAAAAAACACTGGGCTAGTAACAGCAACACCATGGCAACTGCCCGGAATCCTTTCTACTTGTTAGTTGCATTCCTACAATCTATCCATATCTGCACCTCCCCCTCCCCACCTCCCTCTGGCTCTCCTACAGCTGTTGTGCTGGGTGTTCCCTGGCTTGTGATGGGGTCCCGGCGAAGTAAGCTGATCCTGGACGCTGTAATGAACTGAAACGTGCAGTCTGAGGCTCTGGCCCGGGTCAACTTTCTGACGTAAGGCTGCAAAAATCTGCAGTCCCTCAGCCGTCCCGGCCCAAGCGAGCCGTGCCGCACCCCCGAAAAGAGAAAATGAGAACCAGACCCGGACCAGAGGGCTCACAGCTCCACAACCGGGGAAGCCAGACCACACCTCGGCTCTGGGGAGCGCCCACTGGTCCCCCACCGATGCTGGCTTTTGTTTGCCTTTAGAGGGTCCCTGTAAAGAAGTTCGGAAGTTCAGGCAGGTTAAGGCTTACAGGCTGTCTCAGCAGAGGGAAAGCTTTCCGACATGGAGAGTTTGAGCAATGCCGGGAGGTTGAGCAACGTCTCCGGATTGTTCCGGCCGACACGAGTTCGATAATAAACATACCGGTTGCCAGTTACTACCCACACGCTGTTTAGAGTTGACAAGGCCTGTTAGTTGCTGTGACAGGACTCACGGTCCACATGTTTTCCAGTTTCCAGGATTACGGAATCAGTCATAAATAGGGATTGTGCAATCCGGAACACCACTGTTATCCGACTTCCTACTGTTATCCGTATTCGTCCTCTTCTTCTTCCTGGTTGGGAGATGTTTGTCTGCTAGCTTTTTCCACACTTTCCAGGAAATCAACACCTTCCCAACACTGGAATGTTCAGTCTGATTGGGAATGGTGTGCTGATGTACGGTTTTCCTAAAAATGTAAATTCCATCATTTGGGAATAAACAGGGTTTGGAAGTGCATGCCCATCTACTGTACCTCTGCTCAACATCGTTTCACTTAGGGCAGACGCCCAAGCATAAATTCAATCCTGGTCTGACCCGCACTCGTCTGTTTCTCTTTTTTCCATCCCTCGTTCCTATTCCTTTTCACCCCATTCAAACTCTATAGCTTCCTTTAATCTACATCCACCTCACTGTGTGTACCCACTCAGGGCAGACCCCCACACTCTAATCCACAGACGTACTGACCCACACTTCTCTATGAGACGTTTATACGCCCTTCCCTACTTCCATAGACACCCATCCATTTCAGGAAACCTGGGAAGCATCACTCTGAATGCAAATGACCTTTGCTCTGATTGGCTGGGCTTATTTAGAAAGAGGTCTGGGCTAAAACACTCCTTATAACTTTCAAAGGAATGGGCGGGGCTAATCAACTGTAGGCCGAATAGGAGGATATGTGAAAGTCCTGCAATTTTCGAGCACCTTTCCAACTTCGGAATGTTCAGTCTGATTGGGAATGGTGTGCTTTGTTCTGATTGGCTGGGCTCATTCAGAAAATGGTCTTAGATTCATTTATAGCTTCCAAATGAATGGGCGGGGCTAATCAACTGTAGACCGAATTGGAGGATATGTTAAAACACCTTTCCAACTCCGGAATGTGCGCTCTGATCGGGAATGGTGCGCATGTTTGCATACCCCATCTCATAGCGGACCCCCAGGCACAAATTCAGTTTGGTTTAAAGTGGTCTAAGATAAGACGCTCCTCATATCTTCCAAATAAATGGGCGGGGCTAAACAACTGTAGGTCGTATAGGAGGATATGTAAAAAGTCCCACAGTTTTCCAGATATCAAGACTTTTCCAACTCCGGAATATTGGGTCTGACCCTGTAGACTGATGGATGCAAATGTCTACGTTCTGATTGGATGAGTTCATTCAGGAAGTGGCCTAGGTGTTCCTTTTCATTTCCAGAGGACTGGGTGGGACTAAACAGTTGAAGGCGGATATGTAAAACTCCACCTTTCCAACTCCGGAATATCCAGTCTGATCGGGAATGGTTTGCTTGTATGCAGATTTTTGATCCGACATACTGATGAATGCAAATGACCGTTGTTCTGATTGGCTGGGCTCATTCAGAAAATGGTCTAAGATAAACCAATCCATTTAAATGAATGGGCGGGGCTATACAACTGTAGGTTGTATAGGTGGATATGTAACAGTCCCACAGTTTTCCAAATATCAAGACTTTTCCAACTCCGGAATGTTGTGCCTGACCCTGTAGACTGATGGATGCAAATCTCTATGTTCTGATTGGATGAGTTCATTCAGGAAGTGGCCTAGGTGTTCCTTTTCATTTCCAGAGGAATGGGTGGGACTAAACAGTTGAAGGCGGATACGTACAAATCCACCTTTCCAACTCCGGAATGTCCGGTCTGATCGGGAATGGTTTGCTTGTATGCAGATTTTTGATCCGACATACTGATAAATGCAAATGACCTTTGTTCTGATTGGCTGGGCTCATTCAGAAAATGGCCTAAGATAAACCAATCCATTTAAATGAATGGGCGGGGCTAAACAACTGTAGGTCGTATAGGTGGATATGTAAAAGTCCCACAGTTTTCCAGATATCTGGACTTTTCCAACTCCGGAATGTTGGGTCTGACCCTGTAGACTGATGGATGCAAATGTCTACGTTCTGATTGGCTGGGCTCATTCAGGAAGTGGCCTAGGTGTTCCTTTTAATGTCCAGAGGAATGGGTGGGAGTAAACAGTTGTAGGCGGATATGTAAAACTCCACCTTTCCAACTCCGGAATGTCCGGTCTGATCGGGAATGGTTTGCTTGTATGCAGCTTTTTGATTTGACATACTGATAAATGCAAATGACCTTTGTTCTGATTGGCTGGACTCATTCAGAAAAGGGCTTAAGAACTTTTAAATGAATGGGCGGGGCTAAACAACCGTAGGCCGTATAGGATGATATGTAAGAGTGCCACAGCTTTCCAGACATCAGCACCTCACCAGCTCTGGAATATTTGGCCTGATCGGGAATGTTGTTACTCCTTTGGTGTCGGCCATGGTGCCGAGAAGCCTGGCAAGATGGCGTTCCCTCTGGATGCTGGAGAATGTGAAAGATGGCATGGAGATCTAATCTTAGATAATCCAGACTGAACTTAATCCATACAACCACAACCAATCAGAATAAGACACAAAGAGACAATCAGGGGTCAAAGGTCAAGCACAGCACGGGGCTGTGTGTTTGTTGGCATGTGGTCAGGCTTAGGAAACAAGGCAGGAGTGGTAGCTACCAGCATCCTCGTTAGTGTCTTATGGGAGGAGACACAGCTGGAGAGAAGACAGTTGAGTCTCAGTCTCTCCCTCTTCCTCTCTCTCTCTCTCTCTCTTTCTCTCTCTCTCTTCCTCTCTCGCTTCTCTTGTGAACCAGACTCTTCGGTGCGCTAAGCAGCTTCCATCACACAACCGTGTCAGCGCCACACCTGCTATAACGCTAACCCCACACTGCCAGCAGCCCTCATCCAAATCACTCTCTCCCTCTCTCTCTCACCCTCCATCAATCCGTCGCTCTATTACACTTCTACACTCACTCGACACTACACTCCCCACTCGTTCCCGTTCTCCTTCTCCCAGCAGGTCTGCACACACCTCCACAACCCACTGAGGTGAAAGAGAGAGGAGGAGGAGGAGGACAAGCAGAGAGAGGAGGAGGATCCAGATGAGGAGGAGGACTGAGGACGAAGCTGGAGAGAACTGGGTTGTGGAGGAGGTTGGTGGGGATCAGAATGATGAGGA
>JAMWET010007266.1:40000-67500 GCA_024036415.1 Prochilodus magdalenae
GTATTTGAGCTGGCTCTAGGGGTTGTGGGATGTGAGGGTGGGTTCAAAAAAGAAGGAGGCTCGTCGCGGCGTCTTCAGATCTGGAGAGAGGATATGAGAGAGATTTACAGCTGAAGCCCGCGGAAAGACACCACAACACAGGCAGGCACCGTCTGGACACGAAGACAAATACAGCTGTCAATCCACACAAGTGAGTCAGGACCAGCTGAGTAATCTTGCCGCGTATGTCTGAGCTCAGTACAGGCACCAGGGAAGGGAATTTCGACAGGAATTACTACAGGAATTCTGAAGAGATGGTCTGAAAATGATTCAAAAAGAGGCCCCGCAAAAAATCTGGGCCTTGTTTGTTAATGCGTTCATTCATTTACTTATGTATTTGTTTATTTATGTATTTACCACTAAAATTTAACAGCAATGACTAACAATGCACATTATAACTGAACATTTCAAGCAATAGCCAACAACAACCAACACGTTTATTACCATTCTGTTTAGCCACGGCAGCTCCAGACCTTGTTAAACACCTTAGTTCTAGCATTAGTGTTTATTTCTAGTTCTAGAATTAGCTAGAAAATGTAGTTCTAGCTCTAAAATAGGTGGAAAAACTTAGTTCTACAGTAACTTTTAGCTCTACATGTAGCAGTAAAAACACAGCTCTAGTGTTAGTTTTTACTTCGAGCTCTAGAAAACATTAGAAAAGCATAGGTTTAGCTTTTACTTTTATATGTAGCTCTAGAAATAGCTGAACCCTGGAGTTCTAGCTCAAGACATAGGTGGAAAAACAGTTCTAGCTTTATCTTTATATGTAGCTCTAGAAATAGCTAGAAAAATTGTAGTTCTAGCTCTAGAAATAGCTGGAAAAACAGTTCTAGAGTCAACTTTTATTTCTAGCTCTAGAAGTAGCAGGAAAGGCATTTTTATGGCTCAAGAAACAGCTGAAAAAGCATAGTTCTAGTGTAACTCGTATATGTAGCTCTAGCAATACCTAGAAAAATGTAGTTCTAGCTGTAGAAATAGCTGGAAAAACACAGTTCCAGTGTAACTTTTTTAATTTCTAGCTCTAGAAATAGCTAGAAAACCATTGTTGTGGTTCAAGAAATAGCTGGAAAAACATAGTTCTAGTGCAACTTTTATATGTAGCTCTAGAAATAGCTGGAAAAGTGTAGTTCTAGCTGTAGAAATAGCTGGAAAAACACAGTTCTAGTGTAACTTTTTTAATTTCTAGCTCTAGAAATAGCTAGAAAACCATTGTCATGGCTCAAGAAATAGCTGGAAAAACATAGTTCTAGTGCAACTTTTATATGTAGCTCTAGAAATAGCTGGAAAAGTGTAGTTCTAGCTGTAGAAATAGCTGGAAAAACACAGTTCTAGTGTAACTTTTTTAATTTCTAGCTCTAGAAATAGCTAGAAAACCTTTGTCATGGCTCAAGAAATAGCTGGAAAAACATAGTTCTAGTGCAACTTTTATATGTAGCTCTAGAAATAGCTGGAAAAGTGTAGTTCTAACTGTAGAAATAGCTGGAAAAACACAGTTCTAGTGTAACTTTATAATTTCTAGCTCTAGAAATAGCTAGAAAACCATTGTTATGGCTTAAGAAATAACTGGAAAAACATAGTTCTAGTGCAACTTTTATATGTAGGTCTAGCAATACCTGGAAAAAGTTAGTTCTAGCTGTAGAAATGCTGGAAAAACACAGTTCTAGTTTAACTTTTTAATTTCTAGCTCTAGAAATAGCTAGAAAAGCATTGTTATGGCACAAGAAATAGCTGGAAAAACATATTTCTAGTGGAACTTTTATATGTAGCTCTAGAAAAAGCTGGAAAAGTGTAGTTCTAGCTGTAGAAATAGCTGGAAAAACAGTTCTAGTGTAACTTTATAGTTTCTAGCTCTAGAAATAGCTAGAAAACCATTGTTATGGCTCAAGAAACAGCTGAAAAAACATAGTTCTAGTGTAACTTTTATATGTAGCTCTAGCAATACCTGGAAAAATTTAGTTCTAGCTGTAGAAATAGCTGGAAAAACACAGTTCTAGTGTAACTTTATAATTTCTAGCTCTAGAAATAGCTAGAAAACCATTGTTATGGCTCAAGAAATAGCTGGAAAACCATAGTTCTAGTGCAGCTTTTATATGTAGCTCTAGAAATAGCTAGAAAATTGTAGTTCTAGCTTTAGAAATAGCTGGAAAAACACAGTACTAGTGTAACGTTTTATTTATAGCTCTAGAAATAGCTGTAGAAACAGTTTAGGTCAGGAGTTTGTTATTTTAAAAAGTGGTCATGGGTCGCAGGTCTTCTTTAGAGCTCTTGTTACCTTCCTGGGAATGTGGTTGACGGCTTATACCCCCACCCTGGCAGCCATAGGCAGATCACATTGACCATCAACTCGGGCACAACAGTTAGTATACTGTAGGACCAGCATATACAGCATATGAGTCACCTTGCATGTTCAAATTTTGAATTTTGAATAGTAACTTCAGGCTCCAGCAGATGGTGCTGCACGAGGATGATGGGGCTCTACATACCTGTGGGGTGTGAGTGACGGGATCCATAGATTGGGAAGAGGTGCTACAGTGCAGGGAATGTCTCGTTCCATGTGTGGAAAATGACTCTGAAGCGATGAAAGGAGTGACTGAGAAAGTGGGTGTGGCCAAAGACCATAGTCTGAGGGAAGTAGCTGAATCTGCAGGTGTATGGAAGCGTACGGTCATACGGGTCTACCAGCAGTGGCTAAAATCCCAGTCTACAGGGAATTCTCCTCGGAATTGGGCCAGGGAAGGGTCCAACCGACCAATTCTTTGATAGAGCAAGAGTGTCTGAACACTGATGTGGCCTACATCCAGAAACCTACATCCAGTGCATGCCAAATCCAATCCCAGCATGCTCGTGGAGCTAGTCAGTGGGTCTAAGACTAAACATAGGGGCTAGTTAACAGAGAGCTCTAGAAGAATCTAGAAGCCACATACTTTTAAATCCAGGCGGTTCCTGTTTTGAGCAGCTTTCGGCTGTAACGGTCATTCACCTACTTTCTGATTTGTAAGGCACTTTGAATGACTCCAGTGGTGCAATATCACTGAACCTGCCTTGACTTGCCTCAATGGAGGCATCAGGTTGAGTTGCCATAAACCTGGGCTTAAGATTTAGCAACAACCACATACGCCAGCTAGTATGTGGTTCTAGTATGTGGAAGTCTCCAGGTTATCCAAAAGCCCGCTGCCTACATCCCAACCTCGGACCTAAACAGAGGCCTGCCTGCCTCCCTCTCACGCTGCAGGAGGCGAGCTCTTCCCTCAGGCCATCCCGTCTGAGTGGGGTTCTGGGTTCAGTGGAGCGCGATACAGCAGGAGGCTCCCTGGGTGCTAATCAATAATTTATACGCTCAGGCACATGATGACAAGCGCGAAAAACACAGCTCATAACCGTAAACAACACCGCCGGACCGCACTGTAACGACACCCGCATTGAGACTTCCCACTGAACCGTTCAGTGCAGGTGACTCAGCAGTCAAACCCGACTGTCGCCCATTCAAACCCGGTTTTAAAACAACACTAGGCAGCTATTGGACCTTATAACAGCTTTATTGATGGTACACTGCCTTATAAAAGGGAGAACAACGTCTCTGTCACTGCCACGTCAAGCCCCGGACACCTGCTACAGAGAGACCACTTGCCAAAACGGCATAATGCTTACAGCACCACGCCACTAGGTTCGACTCTTTCCATTAGGCTCACCTGGTACTGGGTTCCAGGTCCCATGGCCTCCTCCGTCATGCTTTCAAGGAAGTCGATATCAAGAGGTGATACCAACAGGTACTATGGTCTACTGATTTTGGCACGTAACGCTAACGCTAGCAGTTAGCATACCCTCATGCATCTCACCAGCTACTCCGAGGGGCTACTAAAACGAGGTAGCTGAGTCGAGACAAGCGGTACCATGGTCAGTAGCTAGGGCTGAGGATGCGTCAGGTGGTGGCTTGCTTTAGTCACCAGGTGTAGCAAGGTGACTTGTAGGACTATGGGGTTAAAGAACAGGGAGCCCTGAGTGTTAGGCCCTGAGTGTTAGGCCCTGAGTGTTAGGCCCTGAGTGTTAGGCCCTGAGTGTTAGGTCCTCAGTGTTGGGCCCTGAGTGTTAGGTCCTGAGTGTTAGGCCCTGAGTGTTAGGCCTGAGTGTTATGTCCTGAGTGTTAAGCCCTGAGTGTTAGGTCCTGAGTGTTAAGTCCTGAGTGTTAGGTCTTGAGTGTTAGGCCCTGAGTGTTAGGCCTGAGTATTAGGCCCCGAGTGTTAGGCCCCGAGTGTTAAGTCCTGAGTGTTAGGTCCTGAGTGTTAAGTCCTGAGCGTTAGGTCTTGAGTGTTAGGCCCTGAGTGTTAGGTCCTGAGTGTTAAGTCTTGAGTGTTAAGTCCTGAGTGTTAGGTCTTGAGTGTTAGGCCCTGAGTGTTAGGTCCTCAGTGTTAGGCCCTGAGTGTTAGGTCCTGAGTATTAGGCCCCGAGTGTTAGGCCCCGAGTGTTAAGTCCTGAGTGTTAGGTCCTGAGTGTTAAGTCCTGAGCGTTAGGTCTTGAGTGTTAGGCCCTGACTGTTAGGCCCTGAGTGTTAAGTCTTGAGTGTTAAGTCCTGAGTGTTAGGTCTTGAGTGTTAGGCCCTGAGTGTTAGGTCCTCAGTGTTAGGCCCTGAGTGTTAGGTCCTGAGTGTTAGGCCCTGAGTGTTAAGTCCTGAGTGTTAGGCCCTGAGTGTTAGGTCCTGAGTGTTAGGCCCTGAGTGTTAAGTCCTGAGTGTTAGGTCCTGAGTGTTAGGCCCCGATTGTTAGGCCCTGAGTGTTAGGCCCCGAGTTTTAAGTCCTGAGTGTTAGGCCCTGAGTGTTAGGCCCTGAGTGTTAGGCCCTGAGTGTTAAGTCCTGAGTTTTAGGCCCTGAGTGTTAAGTCCTGAGTGTTAGGTCCTGAGTGTTAGGCCCTGAGTGTTAGGCCCTGAGTGTTAGGCCCTGAGTGTTATGCCCTGAGTGTTAGACCCTGAGTGTTAGGCCCTGAGTGTTAGGCCCTGAGTGTTAGGTCCTGAGTGTTAGGCCCTGAGTGTTAGGTCCTGAGTGTTATGCCCTGAGTGTTAGGCCCTGAGTGTTAGGTCCTGAGTGTTAGCCCTTAGCATTGGACATCACTCTTAGTACGTGATGCAGAACCCGAACGTGAACACTTGTTTGTTAGGCAGAAGTGACAAACAGGCAGAATTCCCCTGCTTGTGGGCCACCATTGTGAGGTGATGTCATACGTTTGCTTTGGAGTCAGTCCTACGGAAAAACAGGACCATCTAAAGCGCTGTCTGTACGAGTGATGTCATGTTCTAGCTAAGGCTGGAAAGGCTGAGTGATATATTAGAGTTAAATGAGATGTTCAGCTCGCTGTTCTTCACACAGTGGCCAAGAGAGAGAGAGAGAGAGAGAGAGAGAGAGAGGGAGAGGGAGAGAGTGAGAGAGAGAGACAGTGAGAGAGAGAGAGAGAGAGAGAGAGAGAGAGAGAGAGAGAGAGAGAGAGAGAGAGAGAGACAGAAGAAGAAGGATCTGTTTGGTTCATCAAAATGAATCATGTTGATGTGTATTTGGGGTGTAGTTTACTCTCTCGCTTCTGTCTCTCTATACCTCTCTCTCTCTCATTCTCTCGTCCCTTTTGAAGAGGCAGTGTAGCTCTGCTCTGTAACTCTGCGGCTGTGCTCTGTAGCTCTGCAGCTCTGCAGCTCTGCTCTGTAGCTCTGCAGCTCTGTAGCTCTGCTCTGTAGCTCTGCAGCTCTGCAGCTCTGTAGCTCTGCTCTGTAGCTCTGCAGCTCTGTAGCTCTGCAGCTCTGTAGCTCTGCTCTGTAGCTCTGCAGCTCTGCAGCTCTGCTCTGTAGCTCTGCTCTGTAGCTCTGCAGCTCTGCAGCTCTGCTCTGTAGCTCTGTAGCTCTGTAGCTCTGCTCTGTAGCTCTGCAGCTCTGCAGTTCTGCTCTGCAGCTCTGTAGCTCTGCTCTGTAGCTCTGCAGCTCTGCAGCTCTGCAGCTCTGTAGCTCTGTAGCTCTGCTCTGTAGCTCTGCAGCTCTGCAGTTCTGCTCTGTAGCTCTGTAGCTCTGTGGCTCTGCTCTGTAGCTCTACAGCTCTGCGGCTCTGCTCTGTAGCCCTGCAGCTCTGTAGTTCTGCTCTGTAGCTCTGCAGCTCTGTGGCTCTGCTCTGTAGCTCTGTGGCTCTGCTCTGTAGCTCTGCAGTTCTGCTCTGTAGCTCTGCAGCTCTGCTCTGTAGCTCTGCAGCTCTGCTCTGTAGCTCTGCAGCTCTGCAGCTCTGTAGCTCTGCGGCTCTGCAGCTCTGCGGCTCTGCAGCTCTGTAGCTCTGTAACTCTGCAGCTCTGCTCTGTAGCTCTGTAACTCTGCAGCTCTGCTCTGTAGCTCTGCAGCTCTGTAACTCTGCAGCTCTGCTCTGTAGCTTTGCAGCTCTGCTCTGTAGCTCTGCAGCTCTGTAACTCTGCAGCTCTGCTCTGTAGGTCTGCTCTGTAGCTCTGCAGGTCTGCTCTGTAGGTCTGCTCTGTAGCTCTGCAGCTCTGCTCTGTAGGTCTGTAGCTCTGCAGCTCTGCTCTGTAGGTCTGCTCTGTAGCTCTGCAGCTCTGTAACTCTGCAGCTCTGCTCTGTAGCTCTGCAGCTCTGTAACTCTGCAGCTCTGCTCTGTAGCTCTGCAGCTCTGTAACTCTGCAGCTCTGCTCTGTAGGTCTGCTCTGTAGCTCTGCAGCTCTGTAACTCTGTAGGTCTGCTCTGTAGCTCTGCAGCTCTGTAACTCTGCAGCTCTGCTCTGTAGGTCTGCTCTGCAGCTCTGTAACTCTGCAGCTCTGCTCTGTAGCTGTGTAGCTCTGCTCTGTTGCTCTGCAGTTCTGCTCTGTAGCTCTGCAGTTCTGCTCTGTAGCTCTGCAGATCTGCTCTGTAACTCTGTAGCTCTGCAGCTCTACTCTATAGCTTTGCTCTGCAGCTTTGCAGCTTTGCTCTGCAGCTTTGCTCTGCAGCTTTGCTCTGCAGCTCTGCTCTGTAGCTCTGCTCTGTAGCTTGAATTGACCAAACTCTATAAAGTGTCAAAAGTCAAAGTCTCTCTCTCTCCCTCTCTCTCTCTCTCTCAATCTGTTGCAGCTGTTTGAGAGTCCTGAGAGTCTTATCTGTTCCCGCAGTGCACACACACCACAGATAGCACACTACTTATCTACACAGAGCAAGGACTTCTCACAGAGAGAGAGACAGAGAGAGAGAGAGAGAGAGAGAGACAGAGAGAGAGAGAGAGAGAGAGAGAGAGAAGGGAGTGCATGTGTTTAGAATTCTCCAGGCACACTGACGTCCACTGCAGTCTTACTGCTGCCCGTCTTTGTTCACATTCAAGCCTCTCTCTGTCTCTCTCTCTCCTCTCTCTCTCTCTCTCTCTCTCTCTCCTCTGCACACAGAAGAGAGGAGCAACTTCTCATGTAACTTAAAAAGCACACCTCCCTCTCCCACTTTTATCTCCTCTGTTTCCCCCTCCATTTCTTTCATCCTCCCTCTCCCTCTCCCTCTCTCCCTCTCTCTAACTCTCTCTCCCTCTCTCTGTGCTATTCATTGGCCTCCAAAAGGACCAGATTTGAACAATGAGCAGCAACAGAGCAGAACAAAGCCACAGCTGCACACTCCAGAAAAGACTGACCCAGGATCAGCCCCGGCTCCAGCGCTAAGGAGGGTAGGGGAGCGAGTTCACGGTTACAGGAACGCTCTAAAGTCAGCAGCGGCCCATCAGGTTCTGGGCTGTAAGCCGAGTCATCAGGTTTTCTGTTGTTTTCCGAGTCTAGGGAAAACGGGGTTCGGTATTCCATCGTATGCTACAGAGGCTCCAGTTACGGAGAAAGCCTGACCCTGGATCAGTCCATTGAAGCCGATCTAAAAACCCCTCCCTACGGAGAGCTGGAGTAGGCCACTTCAGGTCTGAATCTCCTGCTTTGTATGAGTGAGTGAGTGAGTGAGTGAGTGCAAGGAAGAGAGAGAGGGGGAGAGAAAGAGAGAATATGAGAGAGAGAGACAGAGAGAGAGACAGACACAAAGGGAGAGAGAAAGGGAGCGGGAGAGAGAGAGACAGAAAGAGCGAGAGAGAGAGAAAGAGCGAGAGAGAGAAAGAGAGAGACAGAGAGAGAGAGAGAAAAATAAAGACAGAGAGAGAGCGAGAGAGAGAGAGAGAGTAAGAGAGAGAGAGAAACAGAGAGAGAGCAGGAGAGATAAAATGAGAGAAAGAGAGAGAGAGAGAGAGCGAGAGAGAGAGAGAGAAAGTGCGAGAGAGAGAAAGAGAAAGACAGAGAGAGAGAGAGAAAAATAAAGACAGAGAGAGAGCGAGAGAGAGACTAAAAGAGAGGGAGAGAGAGAGACAGAGAGAGAGCAGGAGAGAGAAAAAGAGAGAGAGAGAGTAAGAGAGAGGGAGAGAGAGAGACAGAGAGAGAGCAGGAGAGAGAAAATGAGAGAAAGAGAGAGAGAGAGAGTAAGAGAGAGGGAGAGAGAGAGACAGAGAGAGCAGGAGAAAGAAAATGAGAGAAAGAGAGAGAGAGAAAGTGCGAGAGAGAGAAAGAGAAAGACAGAGAGAGAGAATAAGAGAGAGAGAGAAAGACAAAGAGAGAGAGAGAGAGAGAGACAAAAAGAGAGAGAGAGAGAGAGAAAGGGAGAGAGAGAGAGAGAGAGACAAAAAGCAAGAGCGAGAGAGAGAGAGAGAGAGAGAGAGAGAGAGAGAGAGAGAGAGAGAGAGAGAAAGGGAGAGAGAGAGAAGAGTGCAGGTTCAGGCCGGGGTAACCTGGGTCACACATAAATTTCCCTCTTTCAAAGCACCCTGCACTTTCTCTCCCCCGCCCCTCCTTATCCCCGTTTTTCTCTCTCTCCTCTCCTTCACATGCTGGGCTTCCTCATCACCTCAAACATGCAGCCCACCAACTACAACGTTGCCCCCTCAGCCGTGTTCAGCCCTTCCATAGTCTACACTGTGACAGGGTTGCCAGATAAAACCTGAACCAACAGGAGGAGCAGATTTTCTCAACGATGGTAGATACACTGACCATCCAAAGAGTAGCAGCACCCAGAGGGAGTCACCCGACAGGAACGAAACTTGGAGGAGATGATCTCAGTGATTCAGCTGTCACACTCGGACAGCACATGTGACATAAGCAGGGACGGGTCTGATCTCTGTACCTGACTGACCCAACAGCCACGACTGTGGACATCCAGCGAGCGGTGGTGTCCTCCATGAGTCACCCTGTTAGTGCAGCACCATCGGCAGACGGCTGCACCACCCAGGACTACATGCACACAGACCGTTACCACGCCTGTCCTTAACACCACGTCACCGTCACCAAAGACTGCAGTGGTGTCATATCAGACTGTCATGGAGTGACTCAGAATGGCAGCGGGTCATCTTCAGTGACGAGTCCCGCTTTAGTCTTGGTGGAGACGCCCAACGAACCCGTGTGTGGAGGCACCGTGGTCAGCACCAAGATGAACAGTGTGTGTCGTCACACGTCCAGAAGACCTGGTGTCCCTCCACCTCCACCCCTACCGCACCATCTGCAGGAACTGTGTGAGGATGTTCAAGCTGCATGGGATGGATTATCACAGGACACCATCAGGAACCTCTACAGCTCCATACCGAGACGTCTGGTGTGTTGGGTTAGCAAACACGTGTGTATATATATACATGTCTGTGTGATGGTTGAAGGCGGAGCTAACCAGCCTTCCTTGGCCTGACCGCTCGTGGCGCTCCCGTAATGATTTCTTAATATTCCCGAAAGCTTGTCCGAAGGTCACTTTGCCATCCGAGGAGACACAAAGCGACCCAGCAGGACCGCCGCGGCATTAGCATGTGAAAGGCAGCCAGTGAACCCTCTCACAGTCTTCTCTAAATCTCTCCTTCCTCTCCTCCACAGCAACCCAACACACAGCCTTTCTCCCTCTCCACAGCCGCCTCTGCGCCATCACGGCCTAGCTGGACAGACGCTCCTGTCAAAGCGGATCACAGGACCCGGGAATGAGGGGACTACTTCTGCTCCCTGTGAGAAAGACTTCCCTCTGACTTCTGGAGGAGGAGAATTCCGGAATGGAAGTGTTGCCTGGTTATTTTAGTGGGACTACAAACCCAGTCCCAATAAGGGTTGGGGCTAGGGTGCCCACTTTCATGACCCCAAAAGGAGGACAGTGGAAATGGGGGTGGGGCAGGATCCTGGACCAGAATTAAAATCCTAACCCAGCCTATATGACACACACATGGTGCTCTGCTCACCTAACTGGGTGGGATGGATGGCATTCGTGAGTCGGATGGTTGGTAGGGGAGTCACGATGTCACATGACCTTGGTAAACCAATGAAATGCGAGGCATGTGTTTCGTAACGGATGTGAGCCAATGGCACGTATTATATTGTTGGCGAGTGAACAGCCACGCCCCCACATGGGCCTGCCCCCTCACAGACACGCCCCCGCATGGGCATTTCTTCTCACAGCCACGCCTCGGCATGGGCATGCCCCCTCACAGCCACGCCTCTGCATGGGAATGCCCCCTCACAGCCACGCCTCCACATGGGAATGCCCCCTCACAGCCACGCCTCCGCATGGGCATGTCCCCTCACAGCCACGCCTCCGCATGGGCATGCCCCCTCACAGCCACGCCTCCACATGGGCATGCCCCCTCACAGCCATGCCTCGGCATAGGCATGCCTTCTCACAGACACACCTCCACATTAGCATGCCCCCTCACAGCCACGCCTCCACATTAGCATGCCCCCTCACAACTACGCCCCCGCATGGGCATGCCCCCTCACAACCACGCCCCTGCATGGGGCACTGTGTATGTTTGATGGTCTTTGGTTTCTAAAACCCCCGAATGAAGAAAACAAACATAGCACACAAATTAGCAACGTAGGCTAACGTAAAGCTCAAGTGTTGGGTGTTGGCTGGTAGCCAAATGATTTCACTGGCAAATGAAGAGAAGGCTACGGTTAGCCCAGTTTTGAAAGCATGATCTGGACCACCCTGTAAATCCACCCCACGATTCAGGAACGCCATGTGTCCCGTGTCTAGATTGGTCTAGTGAAGGTGAACCAAGGCCGGCTCGGAGCTCAGGGTCGACCCTGCACTCTGCATAACCAGGCTTAATAAATCACACAGCGAAACCTCGGCCTTGTGCTCTGATGCCTTTTTAATTGCGGGGTGCAGGACAGAGCCGAGGCCGGCAGTGCTGACCCAGGAAGGAGTGGGGAGAAAACGGACAAACAATAATTATGGGAGGGGAGAAAAAAACACGGACGTGGACGCTTTTCTGCAGACGCTCAAACCAGAGAGCTCTGGAGAGCTTTGCGTGTTGTCCCCCGGGCAGCGTTAAGAAAAATCAATATCTAATCAATTATTCAGACGGAGAGAGAGAGCGAGCGAGCGAGCGAGGCCCCGTCTGGCACGCGCTCCACTGTCTGGCGAGCGAGCCGAGGAGCGAATCTGAAAACCCCTCGCTTCTTTTCCACGATTCTGCTTATTCCAGCAGATTTGAAGCGCACCCGCAGGCTCACAGGCTGGAATACTGGAAGCGTAGACCCTGGAGCTCTTTCAGGCTGGCTATCTGAGAGATAAGAGTCTGAGGAATCTCAGCTCAGGCCAATCGCTCTGCAGCGGACGCAGCAACCCAGCCGTTAAAGCACACGCAGCACAGCACATACCTGCCTGAAATAACCACACACACCCCACCCCGGGCTAACATTAGCACACTAGCAGAGCGTGGGCGTCGGTGCTAAACAGGGAGGTCTCTTTTAGAAGTTTATGACGCTGGAAAAATCCCAGGCACCTGCTTCAAATAAGCACTCGCCAAACCGGAGGGTGGAAAACCCTGAGCTGTCGTTTACATCAGTGTAGGAGGTTCTGCAGGTTAGCGTTAGCCAAGGTCGCTTCTCCGGCCCGGAGGGGCTAAAGATACCGGGAAGCAAAGCTACCAAGCATTTCATTCTGGGTTAGGAAGATTCCTCAGGGATCTAAGGAATCTCCTATTAGCTCAGTTAGCCTCATTCAGTAAGGCTGGACATTGAAACTCATTACTTTGCAGATACCACGGAGTCTCCAAAGGTCCGATATCCAGTTCTGGACTTCGATGCCTAAGCAGTCAGGGTCTGTGAGCCAGTAGGAATGCTTGTTCCCAAATCTAGATGTTCTAAATTTTGATGTTCTGCTCCCTCTCTTACCATGGATCTGATGGGGATAGTGTGGATGAGTCTACCGAGTGTTCCAGGTGGTTATTAGGAGGCTCATTAGCTCCAGTTTTGGAAACTCGCCTATTTTTCTTGAGATTTTCATTTGCTAGAATATGTAGAATGTCCTTCTCAGAAATGACTCTGGAAAACCACCAACTGGTACTTCATGCTGGCTAGCTGACTGGAATTTCAACGAAGGGTGGCTTTACCCGATGTTCGCACTAGCAGGTGGCCAGTCATTTCTTTTGGGAGTACAAAATTTGAAGCCGTGCTTTAGCGGCAAGCGACACTGCGACAGAGGCATCGTAAATGACTGGCTGCAACAAATTCTTCAGACCAGTTGTAGACACAGGAGTCCAGGGTCCGCCCAGCTTCTGCTCTCTGAATGTGTTGGTCCTACTAGCATTTGGTTCCTGTTCTCAGCAGTGTGGTGGTAAACATGGAGGACAGGAAAGAAAAAATGGAAAGGAAAAACGAAGCATGAAAGAAAGTAGCGGATATTGTTGGGGTCTCAGGTGCGTAAGGTCACTCGATGCTAACATGCTAACTGCTAAGCTAGCCATGAATGCAAACAGTCCATTCAAATATGTGCTTTCAAAACTAGCAAGCTTTCCTGGACCTTCTACACGTCCACGAGAGACAACCTTAGGACAACGTAGGTGAGCTTTAGCATTAGCTAGCAAACAGTCGCTGTGCTAATCTAGTTAGTTGTAGTAGGTTCAACTAGGGCAACAGGGGCCGTCATGGGCTGGAGGTTAGGGAACCAGCCTTCTGAGCTTGTCGCCGGTTTGATTCCCTGAACCAATGGGACATGACTACGTGCTACTCACAAAACGATTGGCCTCACCTAAACGGTCCACTAGGCTAGCCATACTGGAGTAGTCCCATTAGCACTATAGCTCTATATTAGCTAAAAATAGCTAACCACATTAGCGCTGTAGGCTCTAAAAGAGCTGAGTTCACTTGTTATGTCTGAAATGCCTCAATGTAGACCAAAACACAGACGCTTTGTAGATGTTTCTCCTCTAACGATCCCAAAAGCAAGGCGTTTACAGAGGCAGGTCTCCAACAGAGCCCAGAACCTAACTTTGATTCGTCAGTCACTGCACAGCTTTCGCGGTGACAGGTGCGCAGGCCAAGGTCTCTGAGCCAGGATTTATGAGAGCCAGAGCCACTCCACAGCTGCAGGGAGCACTCAGGCTGGACAGGGGTTGAGGTAGAGGCCAGTACCTGGAACTGGATACAGCCCCGCCCGGCCGTGTGCATTCCAGCCCCCAAACTGGTACCCCAAAACCAAAGCTTTGATCGTTTGAGCAAACTGGCGTAACCGTGCACGAAGACAAGAAGTCATATCCACATCAAGGCCAGATTTTGCAGGCAGATATAGAATGAAGGATAAGTCCATTTGGGAACGTGCATACTTATTAGGCTCAGAGAGACGTCAGATACCCGGAGAGATAAGCAGTTCTTTCCGAGAAAAGGAAAATTACACGTTACGGATACTCCCTAACAAGCTACAATGCACTGCTTGACCCCGTCACGGATCAAACTCAAATCCACTCACTACATAATAGAAGTACAGCCTTGTACAGCCTCACAGTGCCGATATTAGCACTGTCCCACTGCTGTATCAAAAGTCATCGGACAAACTAAGGCCCCTATACAAGACTCTATACGGGACAAGCCCCCCCAGGTAAGATGCCTCCCACCTTACCACTTCTCCTGATCACCTGAAGGGCCTAAATCTAATCTCGACACGTTTACTGAGTGGCTATGATCAAAGTATTACCGAACGATGGAATTCCTGGGATTTCTTTCACTACGAAATCTTTTGCGGATCATTTACTCTAATATATCGCCGCTGTCCAAAGAAAAACATGTATCTCAATTTTTGTCGATTTTCACTTTCATGCATCGTCTGAACACAGCAGCTGCTGTTTACACTGTGTCAACGTTTCATGATGAATGGACCAACAGAAAGGGGCCAAACCTTCTTGGAAAGACGTCTGGTTCCATTGACTTCCATTCAAACTAAATGAGGTTTCTGCCCTCTCCTGTAAAGTTGGCAATCTGGAGGTACTTGGTTTTTCTCCGGACAGTGATGATATAGTCATGGGATAATGGTGGCCACACAAAGCCCACCAGAGATGGCCCCCTGTCCAGCCCCAAAACATATTACTCTAGCTTTATGGCTAACTTGCAGTGGCGCCATCTTCGGTCTGGTTATATTGTCACAGCAATTACCGTCGCCATATTAGTACGACTGTTAATGCTACTCAACACGGTAATAATTAATCGGTTGATCCTCTAAGCTGCTTATTCTTCTATTGTGGGGGGGTGCTGGAGTCTGTACCAATGCTCTTTGGACGGAAGCCAGGAAACACCCCGGATAGGCCTAGGCAAGTCCATCACAGTCCCATTTAAAGACACACCTAGGAGGGTCGCTTTAGCATCTCCAGTGTTGAGCCAACAGCGCTACCCACTGCAACTGCGACATCCAGTGTCCGTTCTTTGTGGAGGTGGCATGTTCTCCACGTGCCTGTGTAGGTTTCCTCTGGGAGCTTCGGTTTCCTCCCATGCAGTCAGGTGAACTGGAGATGCTGTATTGCATGGTGATGGTTTGGCGGCATGTCCAGGGTGCTTCCTGTGTTCTACCAAGGAGTCCTGGACCTTAAGTGGCTTAGAAGTTAACCGAATGAACATTATCGATAGTCTATCTAAAAGTCCAAATACGTCCCAAGTAACGAATATCCGGTGCAGCCCGGCTTGGCACCGGCAGAGCCATATCTTTAGGGTTTCTTATCGGTGACTGATATTGTGGTTTTGCTTTGAAGCACAGCTCAAACTCGTTGCCCAAGGCCGCATTTTGCCCCACTTCCTAACACGCCGCACTTTAAACTTGAATAGTTGTTGACAGCTTTAGACCGGTCAGCCTCATTAGAAGACCAAACGTACAGCCCCAGGGTCACTCGGGCGACGAGTCTGGTGTACACTTTGGCATGCGGAGCTGGCTCCTTTCCAAGACATGCACCACTATCTAGAGCCAGAGCGCATACCGCGTAGTGTTGCATCTGCACGGGCCCGTCCAAGTCAAACATGGTTTGTAAAACCCAATAGTGGCGTCTTGACCGGCGGTGTGTGCGGTTCTGTCAAAACGTTGGGCTGTATTCACGCTTATGGCTGTGTGTTTTGGCACTTCCCTCATGGCCCAAGCTCAATTATTAACCATGAGCTGTGCAACACGCCCGGCAAAAACCGAAAAGCAGTCAGCGTAGGATCTCCAAAACCAAAACAGAGCCAGCCAGGTCTTCGAAAGCACCAACTGCGAGTTCATGAACCTTCACTTATAGCAAGACGTTCTTAACGGTCCTGGCGTAATGCTCACAAATCTCTTTTCCTGGCGCCGTGCCAGATGGGAGAGGTGTGATCTGGATGGAGCAGACTAAGAGGCTTGAGCACACAGAGTCACTGCTGTGTCAGAGGAAACGGCCGAACCTCAGACTCATCAAAGCCTAGAAGGTCTGGAACTAGCATGGTTTGAACCTGAGCATCATTGGTTCAATAGAGTTTAGCATCAGTGCAATCTTGCTCTCTCGATACATTACCCAGCATGCATTGCACATAAACACCACACCACCTTCTAGTTTTCTAGCTCCTTCCACCATCCAGATAGACCTCCAGACTTCATACGGCCTTTAGATCAACTCAAGAACGGTGTGTAGAGCTTCATGGAACGGGTTTCCATGGCCGAGCAGCTGCACCCAAGCCTTACATCACCCAGCCCAATGCAGAGCGTGGAACGCAGTGGTGTGAAGCTCCGCCCCTGGACTCTAGAGCAGTGGAGACGTGTTCTCTGGAGTGACCAACCACACTTCACCAACTGGAAATCTGGTTGATGAGTCTGGGTTTGGCGGTACCAGGAGAACGGTACTTGTCTGACTGCACTGTGCCGAGTGTAAAGTTTGGTGGAGGGGGGATTATGGTGTGGGGTTGGTGTTCAGGAGTTGGGCTCCGCCCCTTAGTTCCAGTGAGAGGAACTCTTAATGCTTCAGCAGGCCAAGAGAGTTCGGATGAGCGAGTCTGATGTGGAGGAACTGGACTGGCCTGCACCGAGTCCTGACCTCCACCTGATCCAACACCTTCGGGATGAATTAGAGAGGAGACTTCAGGTCTTCTGGTGCTGACCACGGTGCCTCCACACACGGATTCGTTGGGCGTCTCCACCAAGACTAAAGCGGGACTCGTCACTGAAGATGACCCGCTGCCATTCTGGGTCACTCCATGACAGTCTGGTACGACACCACTGCGGTCTTTGGTGACGGTGACGTGGTGTTAAGGACAGTCGCTGTAACGGTCTGTGTGCATGTAGTCCTGCGTGGTGCAGCCGTCTGCCAATGGTGCTGCACTAACAGGATGACTCATGGAGGACACCACCACTCGCTGGATGTCCGCAATGGTGGCTGTTGGCTACAGCGGTAAAGCCACGTGTCTCACGGTGTCAAACCTACCCACCAAGTTTCACTCCTGTCGGTTGATTCCTTCTGGGTGTAGCTATTTGTGGAGCAGTAGGGTTACGTGGATGTGCCCAGACGGTGGTGTAAATACAAACACACCCAAAAAAAACTGGGTTGCCGTATCCGCGGTATATCTGCACCGCCGCAATAAAACCTCGGCCGTTTGACGATGCCACCTGCCCATTACGCTGTGTGAACAACTGATCAACACAAGCGTTCCGAACTTCCTTGGACACTGAAGTCTTGATGTATGAATCTACATGGTCTGGATCGTCTTCCGTCTATCTCTCTCGTAAAGCCAGCAATCCCGAGATCAGACGTATCGCTCCGACAGCGACCATAAGCTAATAAACCCGGTGTCTCTGGTCTGTGAGAACCAGGCCATAAATCCGCAGTGGAGGTAAACGCAGTAATGGCGAGATCCTGATAAGGGCTGCTATGCTGGTAATCCACTTGGCAAAAGCGTTGGGTAATGAATCTAAAGGAATTGTGGGTAGTGTGGTGTGCAGTGAATCAAAACAGAGGGTGGGGGTGAGGGGGGGACACTGACAGTGCCAGTGGGGAGTGAAGGACTGAGCTTGGGGAGAATTTAGAGCCGTATTCCATCAGACGGAAGGTCTGAGCACTCCACATTCCACCGTCCACTCCTCTCCTGACGACCACACAGACTCGCAGCTCTGCCAGGGTCGGCCTCGAAGGGAAACAGCTCAGCCGCAGAGGAGATATACTGACGGTTCAGTGCTTGTTCAGTACGAAATGGTACACTCAACCCAAACCTGGCATCAGGACTGGCAACACGTGACGTGGTCCGATGAGTCATGGTACCAGTTGTCCCCGACTGATAGTAGGAACAGAACCCATAAAGCCATGGGTCCCAGTCATCAGCAAGGTGCTGTGCAGGCTCGGGGTGGTTCCATACTGGCGTGGGGTACACGCTGGGTTTCACTGCTTGGTAACCATTTGCAGCCCTTCATGGACTTCATGTCCATCAACAGTGATGGGATATTCAAGTGGGATAATGCACCAGGCCACTGGGCCCAAGCTGTCCAGAACTGGTTTGAGGAGTATGGTGTACAGTAACTCAGTAAGTGTAATGCGTTAGTGTACTGTAAGTAGCGTGTTGGTGTACAGTACACCTCGTAAGTGTAATGATGTTAAGTGTGCTGTAAGTTAGTGTGTTTGTGTACAGTATCTCAGTAGTTGTACTTGATTAGTGTGCGTGTACACAGCATAGTCGTGTTGGTGTACAGTACCTCAGTAAGTGTAATGTGTTAGTTGGTCTGGAGGTTACGAGGTGTTTTGTGGTAACGTAACGCCATGTAACAGTGTTACAATGTTTTAGTGTTCTGTACGTAGTGTCAGTTTTGTGTGACCAGTAGACTCAGTAGTGTAATGCGTTAGTGTTAGCTGTCGAACGATAGCCGTTGGTTGTACAAGTAACTCAGTAATGTAGATATATGGCTTTAGTGTGCGTACCGTAGCGTGTTTGTTTGCCACATAACTCAGTAGTGTAATGTGTTTAGTGGCTGTAAGTAGTGTGTCGGTGTGACAGTAACTCAGTAAGTTAATGGCGTGAGTGTATCTGTAGTAAGCGTGTTGCCGTGTACATGTAACTCTAGTGAAAGTGTAATGCGTAGGAGTGTGCTGTAGGGTCTGCGTGTTGGTGTGTCAGTACTATCGTAAGTGTAGATGTGTTAGTGTGCTGTTAAGTAGGCGTGACTGGTGTGGCAGTCTTAACTCTTAACGTGTAATGTGATTAGTGTGCTCTGATTGACCGATAGGCTCGTTCTGACGTGTGCAGTAACGCCAGTACTTTGTATGCAGTTAGATGTGCTGTAAGTTAGCGTGTTGATGTATCAGTACCTCGAGGACAAATGTGTAATGCCGTTAGTGTGACTAGGAAGGAACCGCGTGTGTTTGGTGTACATAATTTCAGATAGTCACGATAATGCGTTACGTGTACTTGTAAGTGCGTGTTGGTGTACGAGTAACTCAGTAAGTGTAATGCGTCCACAACTGCTGTAAGTAGCGTGTTGGTGCACATATGACTTCAGTACAGTGTAATCGTGTTGTGTGCTTGTTGTGTGTGTCGGGTGAGTCAGTAAACTGCAGTAAGTGAAAATGGTGAGTGTGTACTGTAAGTCCGCAGTGAAGGTGTTGCAGCTAACTCAGTCAAGTGTGAATGACGTTCCGACGTTGCCTACTAAGTCCAGCGTCCGTTGGTGGTGCACGTAACTCATTTAAAGTGTACCCATGTGTTTAGGTCATACCTTAAGCTAGCGTGCTTGGTGTGCGTAACATCCGTAAGTGTTCAAATGCTAGTTAGTGTACCTAGTAAGTCCCCGACGTGTTGGTGTCCACCGTAGACTCAGAAAAGCCACTATATGCGTATAGTAGTCCCCAGTCCTGTCTTCATTAGCAAGGTGTTTGGTGTCACAGTAACGGGGTACAGTGTCAAGGTACGTTTAAGTGTGCTGTAAGTAGCGCTGTTGGTGTATCACGCCAATGTCACTGAATGTACTATGCGGTTCAATAGTGTATACTAGTAAATTAGCGGTCCCTGTGTCGAGTCCGACTCCATAAAGTGTAATGCGTCTAGTGTGGCTGTAAGTAGCGGGTTTGGTGTACAGTAACTCCGTAAGTGTAATGCTGTTAGAACTGCTTAAGTAGCAGTGTTGGTGCTGCAGTAACTCAGTAAAAGTGTATGTTGCTTTTTAGGTGGTGCGGTATAGTAGCGTGTTGGTGTGCACGTAACTCAGTTAAGTTTAATGTGTGGCGCACAGTTAGTGGATGCACTAGTATAAGTAGTGTGTTGGGTTGTATCTATCCATCTGATCATCAGTAAGTGACTGTAAGGAGTTAGTTGTGCTGTAAAAAAGTAAGCAAGTCCCGTATTCAAGTGATGATCACCGTTAATTCAAGATAAAGTGATACATGTGTGTGTAGTGTGTCTAAGTGAAGTAGGTGTGTTGGTGTATCAGTTAACTCAGTAAGGGTAATGTGTTAGTGTGCCTGTAAGTATTGTGTTGTGTACAGTCCATCAGCAGTGTAATGCTGTTAGTGTTACTGTAAGTAGCGTGTTGGTGTACAGTAATCACAGGAAGAGGTTTGATTAATGAGTGTTACGTGTGCTGTAAGTAGCGTCTACGTCTGAGGAGACAGTATATGGCTCGCACAGTGTAAGTGTAACATGTGTTAGTGTGATCTGTGAATCAAGTAGGAGTGTCGGAAAGTGGTATACACAGTAACTACTATTAGCTACAGTGATATTAATGCGTGTTACAGAAAGTGAACGAACAGCAATCAGTTTGTCTACACAATGCCTAATAAAAAAAAAGAGCAGTAGTCATAGCAGGCTGGGACACTGAAGGAGAACACCAGCGACTCGAACCTTGAAATCTAGACGCAAAGTCATTTGTGCTGTATAGTAATCGTGTCTGGAGTGTACAGTCAACTGCCCCAGTAAGTGTAAGAGTGTCTGGTTGTGTTATATGAAATGCTTATTGCAGAGTAAGCTTAATAATGGTTGACAGGAATGGATGATCAGGTGCGTAACCATGAAGTATGTAGCGTGTTGGTGTGCAGTAAACTCAGTGAATGTGAGTGTAATGTTGTTTCAATATAAGTCAGTCTGCCTCGCCTTGTGAATTGTAGTTAGCGTAAGTAAAAGTGTTGGATCAAGCTTTGCCCCGTTATTTGGGCACTTTGGCGGTAAACAAGATAACCTCAAGTAAGACGAAAAGTGTAGTATAAGCTTGTAAGCTCGCTGAAGTAGCGTCGTAGTTGTGTAAAGTGAACTGCATGATGGTATTAAAAAACATAGATAAAACAAGTGAATTTGTCTTCATTGTTTTTCGTCAGATTCTTGTTCTAGCCACGCTTCTATCTAAATGATGTGCGTGTCTAAAAAGTAGGAGTCTGTTTTACGAAATAGTAAACAGTAGTACGTCTCAGTAAAGTGTCATGATATGATCAACCATGAGTTTACTGAGGTCACACTTGTAAGTGTATTGTGATGGTTGAACAGTAGATACGTATAACTCCCCTGACAACATATATAAATGCCAAGCTAGGTCTAGAGCATATGTTAATTTAGGCTGGTAAAAGTAGGTGTTGGTGTACAGTAACTACAGTAAGTGTAAGCATGCAGTTAGTGTGCTGTAAGATAGCAAGCGCATCTCGTGTTGGTGCACAAGAGGGGCATTTAAATAGACATGATACAAGAATGTCACCCAAGTACAGTAAAATGGTTAGTGTGCTCAGAGCGAAGTGACAGTACAGTTGGATGTGTCGGTGTACAGTAACTTCAGTAAGGTGTAATGCCGTCGTCTCTCCCTCTGCTTCGCCACCTCAACAGCCCGTGCGTTGAGGTGTGCTGTAAGTAGGCGTGTTGGTGTGCAGTAGACTCACGCTAAGTGTATAGCGTAGGGTGCTGTACAAGTAGCCGGAGTGTTGGTGTGCAGTAACTCATTAAGTTGTAATGTGTACCTAGTGGGGTCACTAGTATGGAAGCATAACTCGAGTGTAGTTGTGCTGCGTTCAGTAAGTGCCACATTAACACGGTTAAGTGTAATGTCCGCGATACAGTGACTACAGCATTTCTTTTTTCTGTACGGTATAGCGTGGTAGTGTCGCTTGTTCAGCTCCACAGCCAAAAAACAGTCAGATTGAGCAGTAAGAATGAGTCAATGTTAGCCAGTTCTGGTAGTAACTATTGTAGTGTAAGTAGTGTATAGTGTTCAGGTAATAGCAATATTGTACGTAACTCACAGTAAAGAGGGCTAAGCTTTAGTGTGCTGTAAAGTAGTCGTGATTGGTGTACGGAGGCTATAAAAACTCTCAGGAGCTAAAGTGAAGGGCATACATTGCGTTTTATTAAAAAGTGAGTGCCTGAGCCGTAAGTAGCGTGTTGTGAAGACACTGCTTTTACACGAGTAACTCATAGTAAAAGTTGGAACGACAGGTAGCGCTGCAAACGGAGTTAGTCGTTGCTTGTTAAGGTAGGGGTGTTGGTGGATGTTACGAGCAATGAGCATCAACCTGGCCCCAGTTTAAGGTGATGTTAGCATCGCAATTTTTCTTCAGCTGCAGTGAGTGGATGCGAGTAACAAAAGTCGAGCAGCCGAGTGTTGGTGTGCAGTAATCAGTAAGTGTGAATGCGTTGTAGTGAGACTGTAGAAGTAGCGTGTTGGGGCAGTAAGACTCATTAAGATTAAAATGTGTTAGTTGTGCTGTAATTAGTGTGTTGGTGTACAGTAACTCAGTAAGTGTAATGCGAGTTGAAGTGTGCATAGCGAAAGTAGGCTGTGTTGGATGTACCGTAACTCAGTAAGTGTAATGCGTTAGGGAGAGAGCTGTGCTGTTAAGGAGGTGTTGGTGTACAGTAACTCAGTTAAGTGTAATGTGGTTAGTGTTGCGTAGAAGAGAGTTAGCGTTGTGAGTTGATGTACAGTAATCGACGTGAAGATTGGGTAAATTGTTAGTGTGCTGAGTAAGGTAGCGTGTTGGTGTACAGTAATCTCCAGTAAGTGTAAATTGTAATGCCGTTTAGTGCTGCTTGTAAAGTAGCGTGTTGGTGTACAGTAAAATCAGTGCAAGTGTAATGCGGAGTAGAAGTGGAGGCGAAGTAGCGTGTTGGTGTGCAGTAACTCAGTGAGTGTATCTTATTTAGTAAGTTATCCGTGTTTTGAGTTTATTGCTATAGCGACTGAACACTATGATACCACACATAGTGTCACTATCACAGTCAACATACTGGCATCGTCACAATCCCAGCACACAATCCCCCACATTCTCCTGTGCTCTCCCAGTCATGGAGACCGAATGCCCCACTGCACAGCAGTTCAGCACTGCACAATGCGGCTGTTGATGGGGGAAACAACCCAACACGGCCAAGCGAAGAGAGGAGCGGGAGTGTGAGGCAAATCTAAATGTCACCAGACACTAAAAAAAACCCACCACTCCACACATCAGACCATTCCAAACTAAAGGTTAAAGGTCAAAGGGCATCTCCACCTGCGTACAGGGGTTCAGTGGTAGGAAACATCAGAACAGAATAACTCCCCTGATACACCAGAAACAGCCGCCAGTCCTTAGCCGCCTGTGCATGGTTCTCTCATATTAAAGCTTCCGGAAGAATCAAATCTGGGGCACGTTCCCTCTCAAAACGCCTCACTGCTACAGATTCCGGTGGTCCGGAGATGGTGGTGGGACGTGGGCAAATGGCAGGGTGCGTTCTCTGGGTTTAACGGTTAGTCCCTGTAGGTGTGTTCCCCGAGTCAGCAGGGTGATGGTGTATCTGGGAAAACCCCACCCATGGTTAATAAAGGCACTGCACACAATGGACTCTGTTACAAGCCCAGGGACCAATGGTACACAAAGTCATACCCACAAAAAACGGTCTAGGGTGCAATTAGGATCCTGCCCCTGGCTGTAACGGGACACACTGCCCCCACATGTTGCTATTTGTCCGCGCTTGGTAGCCCGGCTAACGCTATGTTTGTTTGGATGCTTCTCTGTAATGATGACATCATCATAACCAGCAACCGTTAACCCAAAATCCTGGAGGAGAGCGGTGTGGAGCAGGGAGGCATGTGGGGATGGTGGGAGGAGTCATGACTCCATCTTTCACACCAGGATTCTTTCTTCACCAGAAGAAGAACATGACGCTCCCCTCGAAGAACCGACACCAAAACACAAAGCACATGGGTCAACTCACGTACCAGCGGGGCGAACCGCGGTCAGTACAGCTGGTGCTTATCAGGGAAACACCCACACCCACACGAGAGAGAACACACCGAACACTCCGACACATTACTACACCACACACAGACCACACCACCAGACACACACACATATACACACACAACACACATACATTACCAGCAACACATTCCATACAACCACCCACACACCACACACACACACACACACACACCACATAAACATCAGAGCAACAACAACCACACACAATTGACACACCACACCACCACACACACCACACACACACACACACCACACACACACACACATACATACATACATACACACACACACACACAGCACACATACATACACCCACACACACACTCACACACATACATACACCTACACACACACATACATACACACACACACACACATACACACACACACACCACACACACACATACACCTACACACACACATACATACACACACACCACACACACACATACACACACACACACACACACATACACACACACACACCACACACACACATACACACACACACACCACACACACACATACACACACACACACATACACACACACACACACACACACACACACACATACATACACACACACACACACACATACACACACACACAGACACACACACACACACAGACACACACACATACCACACACACATACATACACAACAAGCAGGATCATTCAGGAATCCCCGAGTAGAGGCAGGATTGAGACGTGTAAAACTATGGACGACCACGAGGAGCGGTTGGTGTTATGTGGGATGTGATCCAGTTGTTTGGTTTCTGCTTGGGTATTGGCGTCGGCTACCTTCATGTGATAGGATCCACAGGCCGGCACCACTCCAGGTGGGGGAGAGGGAAAACCACACACACACACACACACACACATACACACACACACACACACACACACACACACACACACACACACTCACACGTACACACACAAACACACACACACACACCAACACACACCAACACATACACATACACACACACACACACACACATACACAATACCACACCACACGTGTACCACACACACTCCCATCAACACACACACCACCACCCGTAACACACACACAAAACACACCCGTAGAACACACACACACACACACACACACACACACACATACACACACACACACGTACACACACGTACACACACACACAACACACACAACACACACACAACATACACACACACACGTACACCGTACACACATTCACCACATCAACACACATTTACTATAACTGCTTGTAGAGGTGCTATACTGGTCCATAGTAAGTTAGCCGCGTTATGTGATTACCAGTTTTTTTACGATTGCTAACAAACCTTTGGGGGGGGGCACAATCGTATTCACACTTTCACAAAACTTTAAAACACATTAAACGGCAACTCATCACGGTCATTAGTTGGCTTATACCATTAATTACAATTCCATGTTGTTTTTGCTATACAATGCAATCATTTAAAAACACGTTTCTACAATGTCTTACATTTTTTCTGTACACCCAATGTTACCCATATGACAAACTTCTGGATCTTTCTTGGTCTTATTTACACACAATGCTTGTCACACAGCATTGTCGAAGCTTACAATAAAACCTAATGTGGGGTTCTTTTGGTTCAAACCTTAGTTAATACTTATATAATATAGTAATATATTAATATCGTATAAAATATGCAAAGTTTCCTGCAAAAAAAAAAAAGCAGTTGAAAAGCTATTCCAGGCAAAAACCGTCGGCCTCGGGCGGTGAAATATGCATTGGAAAAAGATGCCCCATTACAAGTTACGCGGGTCAGAGAGGAGCAAATATCACCCTGTGTGGCTGCAATCTCAAGGTGCTGGTTTGGTCCCTCACAATGCCATAGAATTGGGTCCTATATAACAGTGACCAACTCCCTTTCGGTTTTTTGGATGAAGTCTTACCAACAAACTGGTGCCACAAGCTTAGAAAAGGGAACTTGTGTGGGAGGAAACTATGAGGACCTTTTGTGATTAACATGGGGACAATGTAGCATTCACCATTCTCACTGTCATCACAAACTGGTTTGCACTGACCCTCCACAGAATTGAGTGTCCCTTTTCCATCCCGCCGACCTACTCGCCTTTTCTCAACCCCATTAGAGGAGAATATTTTGTTCAGCCCTGGGAGTGGAACGGTTGTACGATCATCGGCCCACATGACCCTTAGAACTGTCCCCTACTAGATGCCAATGGATGCCCTGGCTGCAGCAGAACATTTCAGCAGAAGCCTGCCGATGGTGGATAAGGCATGCCGAGCTGATTTCTATCCCAGGGCCATGGCAAGGGACAATATCAGATTTGATGCGTGGGACGAAAAACATGTGGCCAAATGCTGAAGACCGATTTCAGATTAACTAAGACCGTTCAGTGTTTTGTGTTCTGGTTATTTTTCCTCCCGTTAGTGCAGTCTTTTTTTGTGTATATGTATTTTTACCATATGGGACCATTACTAATTATCGGTTTATAATTACTGTAATTCTTTTTTGAGTTAGGGCTCCACAATTTCATGTCCCTAAGTAAAATATAACCTTTACTGGCTAAAGGTGTCACAGACCCTTTTTTTGGTCAATCTACATTTCCATACAGGGGGGGGTGTGTGTGTGTGAGGTGATCACACATTGTGTAACACATTAACAGTTATGTTGCCCAATAAGATGCACACATGTAAAGTAAAAAAGTCCAAAATGTTTAGTGGATTGCACCGTAAATAATCGAAAACTGACTTATAGGAAAAACCACAGATGTTAGTATTGTCTGTTTTTGATTTCCTGGGAGAGAGTAATATTACATGTCTTATCGTTTCTGTACATTGTCCATCAAACTGTTAGTTTTTTTGACAGTAGTTGTGCCATGGATTGACTATGTTCCTCTTGAAAATTAGAGCAACTGTGCTAGTGTTTTGAAAGATGACTGATGGTAGGAAGACAAGGATACTGGACTCAGTTTTCTGTGTGTTTTAACAGATGTTGTAAGTGTCTAGAGAAAAAACTTTGTGTTGCATATGTGGAAATGCCAGCTAGTTGGTAATTTAAGTTAAGAATATGTGCGCTGTTTGAAAAGGATTTTGATACCTATTTGGCTATCTTGTATGATGGTAGAATGTGCTGCTGTGGTTTAGAGTGTTGTTGAAAGTAGTTAATCTTAAGTATTGGTAAACGTCCTTGTTTAGTCAGTCGTAAAAAACTGTAATCGCGATTGTGTGTGCTGTAGAGCTGCTAGTACGCACAGTAAGTATTAGCCGGTTTATGGATTAATAGCGCTGTGCTGTAGAGCGGCTATACGGTCAGTAGTATTCGCCGGGTCAGGACTTAATTAGGACGCTGTGCTGTACGAGCTGTCTCAATACGGATCAGTAGTGATTTACAGGCCTGTATGGATTTAATAGCGTCTGTGCTGTAGAGCTGCCTATAACGGTCAGTATTATTATCCGGTATGGATTAATAGCAGGGGGGGCTGGGGGGGGGGGGGGGGGGGGGGTGCGTATGAGCTGCTATACGGACAGTACAGTATTAAGACTCGGAGTGATGGCAGATTAATAGCGCTGTGCTTGTATGAGCTTGCTATACGCGGTCAGTATATTAGCCGGGTACTGGATTATAGCGCTGTGCTGTAGAGCCTGCTATATGTGGGGGGGGGGTTGTCAGTAGTAATTAGCGAGGTAGGGATTATATAGACGCTGTGTGTCTGGTAAGATCTGCTATGACACGGTCCGTAGTATTAGCCGGGTATGGATTAATAGCGCTGTTGCTTGTCGTAGCTGCTATCACGGTCAGTAGTATTAAGCCGAGTAATGGATTAATAGCGGCGATGATTTGTGTTGGCTGTTAGAGCTCTATACGGGTCAGTAGTAATAGCCGGGTATGGGATTAATAGCTGCTGTGCTTAGAAGCTTCTATACGGTTCACAGTAGTATTTAGCCCGTATGGATTAAATAGCGCCCTTGGGGGTTTTGCTGTATAGCTGCCTATACGGTCAGTAGTAGTTAG
>JAMWET010007266.1:72500-95000 GCA_024036415.1 Prochilodus magdalenae
GTAGATCATGAATATGTAAAGTCTATAGATCATGAACCTGTAAAGTCTGTAGATCCTGAATCTGTAAAGTCTGTAGATCCTAAATCTGTAAAGTCTGTAGATACTGAATCTGTAAAGTCTGTAGATCCTGAATCTGTAAAGTCTGTAGATCCTGAATCTGTAAAGTCTGTAGGTCCTGAATCTGTAGAGTCTATAGATCCTGAATCTGTAAAGTCTGTAGATCCTGAATCTGTAAAGTCTATAGATCATGAATCTGTAAAGTCTGTAGGTCCTGAATCTGTAAA
This sequence comes from Prochilodus magdalenae, assembly GCA_024036415.1. NCBI lineage: Eukaryota > Metazoa > Chordata > Actinopteri > Characiformes > Prochilodontidae > Prochilodus > Prochilodus magdalenae. Next base: position 72,785 of record JAMWET010007266.1, read on the forward strand.
GTCTGTGTGGTCCTGTCGTAAAGTCTATAGAACCCTGAATCTGTAACAGTAGAACCTGAAACTGTAAAGATCTGTGAATCCTGAATCTGTACAGTCTATAGAATCTGAATCTGTACAGTCTATAGATCATGAATCTGTAGACTCTATAGATCCTGAATCTGTAAAGTCTATGTCCTGAATCTGTACAGTCCTATAGAATATGTATAAGGTCCTGTAGAGTCTATAGATTCTGAATCTGTAAAGTCTATAGATCATGAATCTGTAAAGTATATAGATCATGAATCTGTAAAGTCTGTATGTCCTGAATCTGTAAAGTCTGTAGTTTCTGAATCTGTAAAGTCTGTATATCCTGAATCTGTAAAGTCTATAGATCATGAATCTGTACAGTCTATAGAACCTCAATCTGTAGAGTCTATAGATCATGAATCTGTAAAGTCTGTAGATCATGAATATGTAAAGTCTATAGATCATGAACCTGTAAAGTCTGTAGATCCTGAATCTGTAAAGTCTGTAGATCATGAATATGTAAAGTCTATAGATCATGAACCTGTAAAGTCTGTAGATCCTGAATCTGTAAAGTCTGTAGATCCTGAATCTGTAAAGTCTGTAGATCCTGAATCTGTAGAGTCTGTAGATCATAAATATGTAAAGTCTGTAGATCCTGAATCTGTAAAGTCTGTAGAACCTGAATCTGTAAAGTATATAGATCATGAATCTGTACAGTCTGTAGAACCTGAATCTGTAAAGTCTGTAGGTCCTGAATCTGTACAGTCTATAGAACCTGAATCTGTAAAGTCTATAGATCATGAATCAGTACAGTCTGTAGAACCTGAAACTGTAAAGTCTGTAGATCCTGAATCTGTACAGTCTATAGAATCTGAATCTGTACAGTCTATAGATCATGAATCTGTACACTCTATAGATCCTGAATCTGTAAAGTCTATGGATCCTGAATCTGTACAGTCTATAGATTATGAATCTGTAAAGTCTGTAGGTCCTGAATCTGTAGAGTCTATAGATCCTGAATCTGTAAAGTCTATAGATCATGAATCTTTAAAGTCTGTAGATCCTGAATCTGTACAGTCTGTAGATCATGAAACTGTAAAGTATGTAGATCCTGAATCTGTAAAGTCTGTAGAACCTGAACCTGTAAAGTCTATAGATCATGAATCTGTAAAGTCTGTAGATCCTGAATCTGTACAGTCTGTAGATCCTAAATCTGTAAAGTCTGTAGATCCTGAATCTGTAAGTCTGTAGATCCTGAATCTGTAAGTCTGTAGATCATGAACTGTACACTCTGTAAAACCTGAATCTGAGTCTGGGGTACATGTCATCTGCCTCTAGTCATGTGAACCTGGGTGACTTCTGTATCCATAACTGACTGTAGATGTGGTACAGTGCTGGGTGTGATGGTTAGGTGTCCACATACTTTTGGCCACATTCACATTCACATGCTGCCACTGGAGTGTTGGAATTAGCTACAAATGCAAGTCATTTTCTGGGAAACTGGCTTCTAAGGAATAATCAGAGACGGGACGAGCCTGGATTTACTGCCGCCCTCCTTCACATGTGGTTTACGCAACCAATCAGATCGCCAGAAAACCTGAACTGAACCCAGACACTGAATCCTGACAGCTGTGTTGATCAAGACTAACGAAGGCTTAAAGGAAATGCTCGCTCCCTCCAGCGTTATGAAAGTGCCTCATGGCTCCGGTCTAGGCCCACTTCACATTGAGCTTCTGCAGACCTCCTAACAAGCCTAGCGCAAAGCCCAGGGGCTGGCCTTCACATGCTGGGTGAAACGAGGCCCTGCTCTGCCTCATTTCACCCAGCATGTACGGGCCAGCCCCCAGGCCTTGCACTCCTAATGTAGGGCACCTGGCTGGAGACCGCAAGTACCAGGCTAGCAGCTGGATAGAGAGCCGCTGGAGAGGAACGCCGAATGCACACTGATGCACACAGCCACGCAGTATTACCCGAAAGTAAATGTTTCTGTTGTAGCAATAAATCATAGAGGACGTGAGCTGGGCAGGGAGACGGAGAGCAGAAGGGAGACCAGGAAGGTCTATTAAGCTGGTGGTTTTGGAGGGAAGCATGGCTGTGGTCATTAGAAGCGTCATTAGTGCTTTTCCAGCAGCGTAAATCGTCTCGCCAGTCTGACGTTACTAATTCCATGTCACTCAGAAAGGCTCCGAACTCAGCTTAAGCGGCCAGGGAGCGAGATTCCCAAAGATGCATTTCAGTTTTTTTAATATGCAACAATATCTGACATATCAAATCAGTCTCCCTGCATGTTTGCAAGGCGGTAGTACCTTCAGGCTCCTGCAGATGGCGCTGCATGAAGATGACGGGGCTATAAACACCTGCGGGGTGTGAGTGACGGGATCCATAGATTGGGAAGAGGTGCTACAGTGCAGGGAATGTCTCGTTCCATGTGTGGAAAATGCTCCAAAGCTGATGTTACTGATTGGCTAAAAGGAGTGACTGCATGTGGGCGTGGCCAAAGACCATAGTGTGAAGGAAGTAGCTGGATCTGCAGGTGTATGGAAGCAGCGTACGGTCATACGGGTCTACCAGCAGTGGCTGAAATCCCAGTCTACAGGGAATGCCCTAAAGGAATTGTGCCAATGAAGGCATCCACCCAATCTGCACCACCTGCCCAACTCTTTGATGGAGCTAGAGTGTCTGAACATCGATGTGGCCTACATCCAGAAACCTGTCCAGTCCATGCCCAGTCCTGAGCTTATATACTAACACTGTGAGTTTGTAATAAGTAGCGTAGGCCAGTAAAGCACTGTCCACACACCTGGACCCCCAACGGACTCCCCCAAGAGGGACCACCCTCTTCCCAGGCGAAGGAAGAAACAACCCAACATAGACCATATCGTGGTTCAGCAATACAGCTTCAGACTGGTCACCGTCCAGCACAGCTGGCGTGTGGGCGTCTTGCAGATTACCCGACTAAACCTTTCGGCCCGTGTGCAGCACATCAACCATCCCGACGAAAGGGCTATTCCACTTTCGGTTTATATGTAATCATTCATAATCCACTTCCTCCTGCTCAGGAGAGAGGCAAAACCTGAGCCCAGGTCCGTCTCAGAGGAGCTTTCTGCGGAAGCTGAGCTTTATATAGCCCTACCTGCTGAGAGTGGACGACTGTCCTGCCGCCCTCTTGCTGCTGCCGCCGCCGTCGCCGCCGTGGGGAATGCTGTCTCACCTGCACACATAGACAAACAAATCATAAGCTAGGAATATACAGGCTATGATTATACAGATCACGAGCAAGAAGATTACAATGCAAAGATATGATTATGAAGATACGACCGAAAATATATACAATGGCAAAGAGATTCCGAGTGTATACGTTCATGGCGAATTCAAGCTTGCGGTAGACGTTGTTGATTAACGAATGGGGCAATGCAAAACTCTATCTTCGCAAGCCACAATGTTCTGTGGAGTTTAGATTTCCTAACTTTTACGTCAACATCAGAGGCAGAACGAACTGGGTGTCGAGTTTTTCGGGAGCCATGGGCGCCAAACATACTGTTGTTGGATAAATATATATTTAAATAAATATTAAATAACAGTAAAAATAACAGAGCAAAGCTCCAGCGGGTTTTCTCCACCTTAAATACGCAATCTACACCAACAAAGCCCCTCCCATGATCACCGTCCATTCACAACAGTAATGCTGGCACCATGCCAACATTTGTGTGGCTTCATGTCGCACTCAGTTGAGTACCACTACTAGATGCGAAATGATGAACGCGGCCTTCAAACATGGAAGCGGACCATTACGAAGTTTATGACTTTTAGGACTTTACAGTTACAAAGGTCACTATGACAAAGCTTATGATTATGAAGCTTACATTAAAAATGCTTATGATTACAAAGCGCATGACGAAGCTTACATTACAAAAATATTTTGATAATAGAATTATCTACAATGAAGTTGATATATGTGTCTTAGAAATCATATTTCATATTTTTCCTCTTTTGCATATGCCTGGAAATAAGTAAAAATAGCTTACAACTGTCTAAAAATTAATATTTTAATATACATTAAAACACACAATAAATGCCTGGAAATAAATAAGATGGATGTAAAATAAGTTTATTTGCAGTGTAAAATTAACGACTACAAAGTTTGCAATAAAGAAATTTACGATAAAGATGCTTCTTATAACTAAGTGTACAAAAAGTTTCCAGTTATGATAGTTATGATGACCATGCTGACCATAACAAAGCTTATGGTTATGAAGCTTATGAAAATGTTCATGACAACCCAGCTTATTATAAATAAAATATAAAATAAATATATAAAATTAACCTTATTGTTAATAAATTTATAATTATGTAGCCTTCAATCACGGAGTTACAAAGTTTACAGGTACACTGTCAAAATGAGATCTTAGCATGTAAAATGATTTTATATCTAGTTCATATATATTAAATATTCACAATTTTTATATTAATAAACTTGCTTCCAGACATTATTTTAAAACTTGTTTTAGACCATTTCTAGTACACCACATTTTGTCACTATATTGCCCCATAAGTTTGCATATTTAATATCCTGCCCAATTAAAATGATCTTTTCTATTTCTATTCTATTTTTCTAATAAAATAATCTATTTTGCTTATTTTATTATTTATTATTATTATGTATAATTTACTACTATTATTATTAACAATATTATTATTATAGGTATTTATTGCCTGTTTTTAATATATCTTAATATTCTCATTTTGAGATAGATGTAAGCTCATTTTTAATTTTTTAAACTCATGTATACACACTTATTAACTTGATTTAAGTGATTTTTAATATGCCACATTTTTGCCTATACTATATTGCCATAAGTTTCCATATTTTAAGAAGCATGCTTGATCCGAGAAACACTATCTGGCGGTACAGGGAGGAAATTTGGCTTCCTAAAAATGCAGGGAAATGCCTTAAAATTCCAGGAAATAAGCAAAATAATCTTAAAACTAGCCTGCAAATATCATAAAATCATAAAATAAGAATTTAAGCTATATCAGTTACAGTTAATATAACTCTACTTGCCAAGATATCATTGCTTTGCAGTGAATCATGCTTACAGTCACAAAGCTTATGAATACCAGGCTTGCTTATACTTATGAAGGTTATGATTACGAAGCTTATGCTGAGGCACCTAATAATTACACAAGCCACCACATTCAGAACAATATGTCTTTGTCAGTGAAACGGCCTGACAGGGTGCCGTAGCCTTAAACCATGTACCATGTAGGTTCAAACTCATGTCTGTTCCAGGAGTGAAAGCACAGCACAGGGTTTGATGGGCAGGGCGGCGTATCGTGCCACGCTCAATATGAACAGGTAAGCCTGATCTGAGCTGCCTTGTTATCTTCCCAAACCTTTGGAATGCTGGAGATGAAAGCTGGTAAGCCTAAATATGAGTTTGGAGGAGATATGAGTTTAGGTACGGAAAACCACAGTCATGCCATCTCCCAGGCTGGCACTTATCATCTGTCTCTTCCTGTAGACCCGCACAGAGAACGCGAGGTTCGCTACACGTTCCACGGTTTATGTGATGCCTTTTGGGTCCCCATTCTGTATTAATAACTAACAACATATGAGAAACACTAAAGTCTAATCTTAACAAACACCAACACGCTACTTATAGTACACTAACACATAACACTTACTGAGTTGCTGTACACCAACACACTACTTACAGTACGCTAACACATTACACTTACTGAGTTACTGTACACCAACACACTACTTACAGCACACTAACACATTACACTTACTGAGTTGCTGTACACCAACACACTACTTACAGCACACTAACACATTACACTTACTGAGTTACTGTACACCAACACGCTACTTACAGCACACTAACACATTACACTTACTGAGTTGCTGTACACCAACACACTACTTACAGTACACTAACACATTACACTTACTGAGTTGCTGTACACCAACACACTACTTACAGTACGCTAACACATTACACTTACTGAGTTACTGTACACCAACACGCTACTTACAGCACACTAACACATTAAACTTACTGAGTTACTGTACACCAACACGCTACTTACAGTACACTAACACATTACACTTACTGAGTTGCTGTACACCAACACACTACTTACAGCACACTAACACATTACACTTACTGAGTTACTGTACACCAACACGCTACTTACAGCACACTAACACATTACACTTACTGAGTTGCTGTACACCAACACACTACTTACAGCACACTAACACATTACACTTACTGAGTTGCTGTACACCAACACACTACTTACAGTACGCTAACACATTACACTTACTGAGTTACTGTACACCAACACACTACTTACAGTACACTAACACATTACACTCACTGAGTTACTGTACACCGACACACTACTTACAGCACACTAACACATTACACTTACTGAGTTACTGTACACCGACACGCTACTTACAGTACACTAACACATTACACTTACTGAGTTACTGTACACCAACACACTACTTACAGCACACTAACACATTACACTGACTGAGTTACTATACACCAACACACTACTTACAGCACACTAACACATTACACTTGCTGAGTTACTGTACACCAACACACTACTTACAGCACACTAACACATTACACTTACTGAGTTACTGCACACCAACACACTACTTACAGCACACTAACGCATTACACTTACTGAGTTACTGTACACCAACATGCTACTTACAGCACACTAAGGCATTACACTTACTGAGTTACTGCACACCAACACACTACTTACAGTACACTAACACACTACACTTACTGAGTTACTGTACACCAACACACTACTTACAGCACACTAACACATTACACTTACTGAGATACTGTACACCGACACGCTACTTACAGCACACTAACGCATTACACTTACTGAGTTACTGTACACCGACACGCTACTTACAGTACACTAACACATTACACTTACTGAGTTACTGTACACCAACACGCTACTTACAGCACACTAACACATTACACTTACTAAATTACTGTACACCGACACGCTACTTACAGCACACTAACGCATTACACTTACTGAGTTACTGTACACCAACACACTACTTACAGCACACTAACACATTACACTTACTAAGTTACTGTACACCGACACGCTACTTACAGCACACTAACACATTACACTTACTGAGTTACTGTACACCGACACACTACTTACAATACACTAACACATTACACTTACTGAGTTACTGTACACCGACACGCTACTTACAGTACACTAACGCATTACACTTACTGAGTTACTGTACACCAACACACTACTTACAGTACACTAACACATTACACTTACTGAGTTACTGCACACCAACACACTACTTACAGTACACTAACACACTACACTGACTGAGTTACTGTACACCAACACGCTACTTACAGTACACTAACACATTACACTTACTAAATTACTGTACACCGACACGCTACTTACAGCACACTAACGCATTACACTTACTGAGTTACTGTACACCAACACACTACTTACAGTACACTAACGCATTACACTTACTGAGTTACTGTACACCAACACACTACTTACAGCACACTAACGCATTACACTCACTGAGTTACTGTACACCGACACGCTACTTACAGCACACTAACGCATTACACTTACTAAGTTACTGTACACCAAAACACTACTTACAGCACACTAACACATTACACTTACTGCGTTACTGTACACCAACACGCTACTTACAGCACACTAACGCATTACACTTACTAAGTTACTGTACACCAACACACTACTTACAATACACTAACACTCACTGAGATGCTGCTCAGTAAAGCGTAGTGACATACTGTTATAGCATTAACCTTGATGGCGGTAAGTATTGTCATACTCTCAGGCTTTGCCGAGAAAAGAGTGTCTGGGAAGGTGAGGACTGTAGGGGTCTCTCCCTTTTCCTCTCCAGTCTGAGAGCTCTTTTCTTTTCTGGGCTGGCCTCATTTCCACTCCCGGATCATGCTTGGAGTACGCTGGGAAATCCACACACACACACGTAGCGCACACACACGTACACGCACATTACGATAACCATCTGTGTCATCTGCGCTCAAACACATCTGTGTAAACACGCTGAGTGAAGCCCACCCCCGCACACCATAATGGGTGCAGTATGTCCGTACAGTTAGGAGAGGGGCATTCTCATCTCTCTCTACAACAAAGGCTCAGCAAAGCCCTTCTTCAGAGCCGAGAACCAGGCTGCTCTGGGACCAGTGAGTCTACTTCCAGCGCCCACCGCACTCCCTTGTCAGCTGAGCTGGAAGTGCCAGCTGTAAGATTCCCGTTTCTGTGATCGAGCTCACCATAAACAGGCCTTCCTCACCTTCTCAAAGGCCGCATGCACTTTAACACTTTGATCCATCATCAAAAGAATAGTAGCACAAATAGCTGCACCCAGAAGGAATCACCCGACAGGAATGAGACTTGGTGGGGACGTTTGACATGGTGAGACATACCAATGATTAAAGTTTCACGCTCGGCAGCGCATGTGACGTAAGCAAGGACGGGCCTTATGGCTGTACCTGACTGACCCAACAGCCACGACTGCAGACATTCAGCGAGCGGTGGTGTCCTCTATAATTCAGGCAGCCATAAGTGCAGCACCATGGGCAGACAGCTGCACCACGCAGGACTACATGCACACAGACCGTTACCACGACTGTCCTTAACACCACGTCACCGTCACCAAAGACTGCAGTGGTGTCGTACCAGACTGTCATGGAGTGACTCAGAATGGCAGCGGGTCATCTTCAGTGACGAGTCCTGCTTTAGTCTTGGTAGAGACGCCCAACGAATCCGTGTGTGGAGGCACCGTGGTCAGCACCAAGATGAACGGTTTGTCGCATGTCCAGAAGGCCTGGTGTCACTCCACCTCCACCTCTACCGCACCATCTGCAGGAACTGTGTGAGGATGTTCAAGCTGCATGGGATGGATTATCACAGGACACCATTAGGAACCTCTACAACTCCATACCAAGACGTCTGGCGTGTTGGGTTAGTAAACACGGCGGCCCGACGCCACCATACTGAGAGACAGACTTCTGTATGTGTAGCTCAATAAATATTGATCATATCAGTCTAAATTTATCACCAGTTATTGATCCTGGTCACCTTTATCTTCCTTCCCAACACCACTGCACTCCCACACCTCCTTCTGGGTGCAGCTGTTCTTTTGACTTACGTCTTCAGGACGTAAGCCGAGCGTATGCTGCCTCGCTAATAAACGAATGACGTAAGTGGGCAGCGATGGGAGCTCCTCATGCAAAGAGATCTCACCAACAATCACAACCCAGATTCAGGAGTGGAGACACGGGAATGGTCACAACCTCTTCCCCAGTACAGGTGAACAGAACCACTAGTCACTGTTTTTAGTCAACCACTTGACTGGATCCGGCATTAGCCCATCAAGTGTGATCAGCTAAGCCATAAAAACAACGTTCTTAACTTGCAAAATAGATTGAGATTTGTTTCCACCTAATTTCAGACCATTTCTATAGCATTACAGTGTGTGTTCACCATGAGCTCTTGTCAGGTACGAATCCCGAAGGTCCTGCACACCAGCGATACGTTAGGAATGCACGATGATATCAGAATATCAGTATCCGCCGATAATCAAAATACACTGCAGCATTGGTGATGCAACGTATCGCTCTGAATGATCAGCTGATCATCAGTAGAGGAAGCTGGGTTTCGTCGACTGATCAAACATCTCGAGCTTCCACCAAATCCAGCCGCCGGTATATATCCGTTATATATCCGTAGCGGAGCTACACGACTGTAGCAACTCATACCTCCACTGGCTCACTGATGATAAACTGGGCTCAACCATGTGCCTTACAACAGGCGTTTGGACATGCCCAGTTTAACCCTGCAGTGGTTGGACCACCTCACGCTGGACGTTCCACCATACAAAAATACCAAAGCCTATAAAGCACTATTCGGGCCAGACGTTAAAAATACGGACGACTATTAAAGCATAACGTTGCTGAATGATTCAAAAGCAACACGAACTTTGAGCCACGGACTGAAATCAGCGGTTGCGTTGAAAGAGACAGTGGAGCTCAGAAAGAGGCGCTGCATTCAGGAAGCGCTCCACTCAGCAAATTCAGGCAGGCCTTTCAGGGAATGCTGTGGACAGCAGTTTGTGTGTGTGTGTTTACACGTGTGAGTGCGAACTCTAAGGCCATGCCAGCGCCCAGACGAACTCGCCCTGTTATTTTAAGACATGCAGATGAATAATAAGTAGCACATTCTGATAAACCGATATGAAGTACGACCTCATATCTTCTTCCCCGGTCATCCCGATATAACCTGCTGGGGTCAGGCCCGGTTAGATAACCACACGGCTTATGTAACCCAACTGACCAGTGTTGTGTCGGCTACTGTCGCTGGTCAGAGACGTGTGCTGGTTTCCATCGCGCTAATTACGTAAGAGCGCTGGCTGATGCGCTTCCGAGGTGACCCAACACAATGAGCGTTTCTATCTTTACCGAGCGGGTGTGTGGAGGAGGGGTGGGGGTAATCAGGGTCGGGGTCCGGACTGCAGATGCCTTCATTAAAACGCGAGGGCATGCCCTCCACCAGCTACAGGGTGCTTACGCAATGGTGGATCACTAGAGCTTCAGTTAGACACACATACAGAGCTCCGGCTGGCGTGCCATATCAAGCATCAGGTCCGAGGAAGTCTTGGGTTCAATGGTCACCGAAGGCCTTGTGTTGTAGCTACCGTGCTAAGCTAGTCCTTGCTCTGATATCAGTTCCCCGAGACCCGTCTGTTCGTGCAAATACCATAAGCTGGCATGCTAACCTGCTAGCCCCAGGCCTTCCTATCTTGTAATACCACTTTGTGCCTGAAGAGGTGATAGTGAGTCACCGTGGTACTGTAAGAGTGAACTCAGTCCAACATGAGAGGATGAGGAAGTGGCTCTGCTGCCCTGAGGGCAAACCGGCATGCCGGTTAGATCACTTAAGGGCAGGTAGCCATAGACAGGAACAGTAACCACCACCATGGCTGAAGCTCTTGGCGAGCGACCACCAGCAAGAAACCACATTCATCAGCAAACCAGCGAAGAAGAAGAGTTAACATTGGAGACACTCCAGGGGGCTGAAACTGTGGGAGTCTCCCGAATCAATCCGTCCAATGGACGTAGGTACTTTACCTTCAGTGAGGAGCTTTAGCCATGTGTACGGCCTTCATTCCCATTCCCGAAGTCCCAACCAATAGGAGAGCGTGTCTTCCTGCCATTCTAAGTTCCGACGGTTCGCCTCTGATCAAAATAAAAATGATTACATGAGGTCATAAGGTCACCTGGACCCGGCTCAGGTGCCCCAGCTCTCCAGCTAATAGAGTGTTGGAACGGGCCTGCTCTTGACAGATTCAGAGACGCTGGAGCTAAACAGAACCCAGAGGCGATCCGTCAACGTTTAGAGAGGAAGTCTGCCCAGGCGGGTCAGGATTAATGGCCAGGTATGTGTTCACTAAACCACTTCAACATGTTTCCCTTCCCTCGCTCTCCCTGGACAAATCCATCCATCACCCAGAGGAGGAAGCACCGTGGTAGCTGTTAAAAGGGCAAGCATATTCAGGCGTTCGGGTCAAGCCCACAATTGCACGTCACCTTCAAACATATTCATAAACCATTCCGGCAATTCCAGAGCCAAGGAAGAGATCAAACGCCAGACCCAACACGGGCGGCAGGATCCGGCTGCATACCTCCATGCACCATTAGCTCTAACGGCTCCTCTTAGTGAAGAAGAGATCTGAGGACTGGAGTAAAAACGGTTTCTCGGAGCGTTGCAGTTAACCGCGCGGTGCCTGCGCTGCTCCTCCGCAGGGCTCGCCTCTAATCTGGCTTTCTGTTGACTTTGCCTCGACGAGACAGAGCTCGACAAACAGGATCAGCCTCATACGCCACACACAGCTGCAACAGTGTAAGCTAACATGCACTGACCCCACAAGGCAGGCGAACGGCTTCAGGAGAGGTCGGCCACCGGAGACGGCAAACACGTGACTCTGACTTTCAGACAAACAGCTACTAAACTGATTCAGATGCTTGTCCTTGATGAAGCCCTTGGTATGGACAGTGCTCAAGATCCATCTTCATTCATCTTCATATCCTTATGGGTCACGTCCCAGCACTCAGTGGGCAGAGGGACAGGGAACACCCTGGACAGGCCATTAGTCCACTGCAGGGCAGACATACACATTCACTCCGAGGGCCAATTTAGCATCTCCGGTTCACCTGACTCCATGTCTTGGGGCTGTGGAAGGAAGCCAGAGCACCTGGAGGAACCCACAAGGATGCTAACTCAACACAGAAAGGATCCCAGCCAGGAATCGAACCCAGGCGCTTTTTGGAGGCAACAGCACCACCCACTGCGCCACCATTGGCTTCAATACAGTTCGATTAGTTACGTAAATCTCCCATCCAATTTGAGCCTACAGGTCCACAGACCAGTGGCATTGCTTCAATACAGTTTCGTTCGTAAACACGGGAACAATTTTAGCAAACTGACCAGCGGCATTTCCACGGTTCAACACACCGGTGGAAACACTGACTGTACGAAGCGAGGATGACGTGGCTCTGTGTCCGTGCCCTTGGTCTCCATGTAGGAGTGGAATCAGTCCAACATGAGAGGATGCAGAAGTAGCTCTGCTGCCCTGAGGGCATCCTCTAACCTCTTGTCAGTTACGCTGGTTAGATCGTTTAAGGGCAGGTAGCCATAGACAGGAACAGTAACCACAACCATGGCTGAAGCTCTTGGTGAGCGACCACCAGCAAGAAACCACATTCATCAGCAAACCAATGAAGAAGAAGAGTTAACATTGGAGAAACTCCTGGGGGGCTTAAACTGCGATGTCCATGGTGTTGTGGTCAGTCTGTCCCAAAACCTAATAAGGTTTCATAGAAACTCTTTTGGTCTAATGTTTGAATTAACTTAATTAGCATTTTTAATAATGTTCCTATAGGGTTTATGTTAACTAGGACATATTAGCAACATTCAGGGGACGTTTTGAGGATGGTGTCAGGGCCACGGGTTGCGTTACATGAGGATATTTTCAGGGAGTGTTATCCTGTATCCTTCTGGAAACTTTATTAGAAGATGTTTGTAATATTCTCTGAGCTGATTTAGAACCAAAAGTTCGTTTCGCTGGGTTGGTCACTACACATTTGTCGGTATTGTTGGAATACTATCCTGTCATATTTAAAACCCCAAAACAGTTAACTGAGTTCAGTTCGCTAATAACGCCAAGTAAAAGAAAACGGCGCATCATAGCTTCAAATGAAAAAAAAAAGTATATTATTATTATTAAGCGGCTCATGACTGACACTGCCAACTCTACTCACCATAATACAGGTTCCACTCCAGCTAGCAAAAGCTACTCACACTAGCGGAAATTGTAACGATTCAGAGTTGGCTTGTCTGTGGTCTGCTAGTTAAGCTAACGCTAGTTGTCTCCTCTCTCCTTGCTAGCTTGGCTAATGTGACCCAAAGACCCGAGTACAGGTTCTACACCACTATCCGGCACTGTGCTATCACAAGTATAGAGGAAAAGACATGAAAGGAAGACTGGGACATGCTCTGCAATGATGTTCTTATGGTTCTAGGATGGAATTATCCACTTTAGAGGCATCATAATCCGATAACTGCATCCGGTTGATTGGGCGGAATGAAGGAAACACCCACAGATAGGCCACCAGTCCATCGGAAGGACATCATGTTAAATACTTGAATCCTTTATTTCGTCAAGCATGCAGTTACCGTTAGCATCGCTCCAAAAGTACAGAGGTCTGTTTCCATACATGCACAGGAAAAGCGAAAGAAGTCAGAGTAAGGGGTACATACGCACTACCGAGCTAAAACCCAGCTCTCATTCTCGGATTTCTAGACCCCAATCTGATCTACGAAATCCGAGTATGCTGTTGACATGACCACCCGAATCATCAGCACATTGCCCACCCCCCGACATCTGCACAGCCGAAACAGAACCTGCAGGGGGAAAGGCTTTGTAACCCATTTCCTTCAACAGTCACCGGCCGCACTGACTCACGCTCCCCTGACAGTACAGCCGGTCATTTATGTCAATCTCTACATTTACCACACGCTGCCTTTCCTCGGAGTTCAGGCAGGGTTCGAGCGCTCAGAGGAAGTCCTGCAAGGTCAACCTCTCCTCCCTCTCACAGACACAAACCACACACTGGCTTTCTCATGAACCGGAGGCGACAAACTGAACGCTTTCCTGACGTTGTGCTCTCCCACTGCCGGTAATGTTTAGCTACTGTGTTAAACAGATGAACCCAATTATAAATTTGGGTTTTCGTTGGAAAGGTGGAGGAATTCAAATGCGTGGTGAGCTGTAGAGACGACGTAGAGACTACTCCGTGCTAAGTAGACTCCTCCAGGCCGGTCCGGAACCGCAGTTGGGGAAAAGGTTAATGTTAGAGTTGTAAACACGTAGTGACCTTTGTAATCCTCATTCACCGCCTCCTACCACCACCACCAGCCCCACCCTGCAGCACACGAGCAGAGCACTGATGTTTACAGCCTGTTCCATTAAGGAAGGGCAGCTGTCGAGACTAAAGGAACCTGAAATCAATCATCAAGCAATAACCTAATCGATACGGTCGCCTCTCGTAGGCCACATGTTGAGTTATCCAGTAACCAGAGAGTGCAGTAATCACAAGCAGACTTGCTCGTGTGGTTCCTGATACCCTACTACGGGTGATTCGTCATCTGCACTGCTCGGTCATGATGCCTTGAGCTTGATGTTGACAAGTCGCTGATCATGTGATCATGATGTCACTACTACAGGTGCCTCAGAGAGGGCAACAGGTGAGACGTCTAGTGAGTTCAGGACCCGTATCTCTGGTTCCCTGCAGGCTAGCAGTGCACTCTTTGGTCAAGGCACGTTGGGCTCCACTGACCTGTGGGCCTTTTTCAAATGTCTCGGGAAATGTCTCACATGTTAGGGGGCACCTAGGTCGGGGGCAATTTTGAGAGATTCTGGGCTCCGTATTGCCGGTTCCCTGAATGACAGGGCATGTCATGGTCTACTGACCTGTGGGCCCATTTCAAATGTCTCGGGAACGCTGGTTAGGGTGCACCTAGATCGGATGCAATTCTGAGAGATTCTGGGTTCCGTATCTCCGGCTCCCTGATGGTTGGTCACTCAGAGGGAGTATGACATCATACAGCCCTGGAAAGTTTGAAGCCAGTTACTTTTATTACCACATTGGATTACTCTGGCTAACACGGCGCCAGGAACGCCGACCAGGGTGCACCTAGATCGGATTCTGAGAGATTCTGGGGTCTGTATCTCCGGTTCCCTGAAGGCTGACAATCCCACAGGGCATGTCATAATCTACTGACCTGTGGGCCCGTTTCAAATGTCTCGGGAATGCTGGTTAGGGTGCACCTAGATCGGATTCTGGCATCCCTATCTCCAGCTCCCTGACGGCTGGTCACTCAGAGTGAGTATGACATCATACAACCCTGGGAAGTTTGAAGCCAGTTACCTTTATTCCCACATTGGATTACTCTGGCTAACACGGTGCCAGGAACGCCGACCAGGGTGCACCTAGATCGGATTCTGAGAGATTCTGGGGTCCGTATCTCCGGTTCCCTGAAGGATGGCAATCCCACAGGGCATGTCATAATCTACTGACCTGTAGGCCCGTTTTAAATGTCTTGGGAATGCTGGTTAGGGTGCACCTAGATCGGATTCTGGGATCCGTATCTCTGGCTCCCTGACGGCTGGTCACTCAGAGTGAGTATGACATCATACAACCCTGGAAAGTTCGAAGCCAGTTACTTTTATTCCCACATTGGATTACTCTGGCTAACACGGTGCCAGGAACGCCGACCAGGGTGCACCTAGATCGGACGCAATTTTGAGCGATTCTGGAGTCCATATCTACGGTTCCCTGAAGGCTGGTGACTCAGAGGGAGTACAACATCCTAAAACCCTGGAAAGTTTGAAGTCAGGTACTCTTATTGCCGCATTGGATTACTATCTTGTATTAGCATGTGTATTAGCTACCACCTGGGATACCATCCCAACAGCCGTGTCATGGCCTGTTAGCTCCAACACGCTACTGTTAGCTCCAGTGCTAAACTAAAGATCCATACTTCATTCATTAAACGCGTGTTAGGAACAGCAGCAGCAATGCATATGCAGAATGAGCTCCGGTGCACACTCACTCTGTTACTAAACTCAGACTGACCCTCAGGGCGGCCGCCAGCGCTCCGTCAGCGATTCCTGATTGGAGCTTTAAACAAAAAGGAGGTCAAAGGCCACCAGGTCAAAGCCAACAAGGGGAGATAAAGCTGTACTGACATGAGACCTATCGATGTCTCCTGAAACATGACACACACAGATAACGGTGGTTAGGGTGGTGGCCCTGTCCTCTTCCTGTACACTTCAATTCCTTCTGCGTGACTGCTCTGCTGTGGTTCTATGCAAATCAGGGTAGTGGTCTGAACGAAGCGCAAATACCGCTCCTGAGCATTCACAAGCCCGTAACTAACACAGTGGTAAACACTAACTCAGTACAGTAAAGTATAGTATAGTGTATTACAGCATAGCATAGTATAGCATAGTATAGTATAGTATAGTATAGTATAGTATAGTATAGTGTAGTATAGCATAGCATAGTGTAGTATAGTATAGTATAGTATAGTATAGTATAGTGTAGTATAGCATAGTGTAGTGTAGTATAGTATAGTATAGCATAGTGTAGTGTAGTGTAGTATAGTCTTAGTGTGCTGTAAGTAGTGTGTCGGTGTACAGTAACTCAGAAAGTGTAATGTGTTAGTGTACTGTAAGTAGTGTGTCGGTGTACAGTAACTCAGTAAGTGTAATGTGTTAGTGTACTGTAAGTAGTGTGTCGGTGTACAGTATCTCAGTAGGTGTAATGTGTTAGTATACTGTAAGTAGCGTGTTGGTGTACGGTAACTCAGTAAGTGTAATGTGTTAGTGTACTGTAAGTAGCGTGTTGGTGTACAGTAACTCAGTAAGTGTAATGTGTTAGTGTACTGTAAATAGCGTGTTGGTGTACAGTAACTCAGTAAGTGTAATGCGTTAGTGTACTGTAAGTAGTCTGTTGGTGTACAGTAACTCAGTAAGTGTAATGCGTTAGTGTACTGTAAGTAGCGTGTTGGTGTACAGTAACTCAGTAAGTGTAATGCGTTAGTGTGCTGTAAGTACGTGCATGTGTTGGTGTACAGTAACTCAGTAAGTGTAATGTGTTAGGTGTACTGTAAGTAGTGTGTTGGTGTACAGTAACTCAGTAAGTGTAATGTGTTAGTGTACTGTAAGTAGCGTGTGTCGGTTGTACAGTAACTCAGTAAGTGTAATGTGTTAGTGTACTGTAAGGTAGCGTGTCGGTGTACAGTAACTCAGTAAGTGTAATGTGTTAGTGTACTGTGAGTAGTTTTGTCGCGGTGTACAGTAACTCAGTAAGTGTAATGTGTTAGTGTACTGTAAAGTAGTGTGTGTCGGTGTACAGTAACTCAGTAAGTGTAATGCGTTGGTTGTAGCTGTACAGTAGCGTGTTGGTGTACAGTAACTCAGTAAGTGTAATGCGTTAGTGTACTGTAAGTAAGTAGTTGTTGTTTGTGTACAGTAACTCAGTAAGTGTAATGCGTTAGTGTACTGTAAGTAGTGTGTTGGTGTACAGTAACTCAGTAAGTGTAATGCGTTGGTGTGCTGTAAGTAGTTTGTTGGTGTACAGTAACTCAGTAAGTGTAATGCGTTGGTGTGCTGTAAGTAGCGTGTTGGTGTACAGTAACTCAGTAAGTGTAATGCGTTAGTGTGCTGTAAGTAGTTTGTTGGTGTACGGTAACTCAGTAAAGTGTAAATGTGTTTGTGTGCTGTAAGTAGTTTGTTGGTGTACAGTCAACTCAGTAAGTGTAATTGACCAGTGTTAGTGTACTGTGTAAGTAGTGTGTTGGTGTACAGTAACTCAGTAAGTGTAATGTGTTAGTGTGCTGTAAGTAGTGTGTTGGTGTACAGTAACTCAGTAAGTGTAATGTGTTAGTGTACTGTAAGTAGTGTGTTGGTGTACAGTAACTCAGTAAGTGTAATGTGTTAGTGTGCTGTAATTCAGATATAATGAATCTTCAGTGGATTGTTACCTGAAGCGGAGTTTAAAGATTTCTGGATGATGCCAGATTTAGCATACTATAACTGTCACTATGAAATATGATCTTTCCTAACACGGAGGTTTTATTGGGAGTCGTAGGACGGTAACTCAGTAAGTGATCACCATGTGTAGTGATACGATGTAAGTAGCGTTTGTTGGATGTTGGCTCTTCCTCGCTTGTAAGTGTAATGTGTTAGTGTATCTGGTTACCTAGTTTGTGTTGGCATTACAGTAATCTCAGTATAGTGTAATTCTCCTGTTAGGGTCACTCGTAAGTAGCGTGTTGAGTGCATAACTCCCAGTGCTACGGTAACATGACAGAGTGCAAAGCTGTCAAAATCTGATTGGAATGGCGGAATGGTGGAACCACCTCCAGATGTGTTTTTACACTGTCCAGACTATCAAAAATCTGGGACATGCCCGAAACCAGATTGGGCCTGGCAGTTTGGACACAGCCCTAGGCCACTGACCTCCATTGTTGTGGTCAAGTTCATCTGCATACACCCACAATAGATGTCGGCAGGAGAATCCTGGTCCAAGCCCCCAGTGAGTAAACCAAGGGGCGACAGTGGCAAGGGTAAGCCCCCTGAGAGCAAGCGAAGAACCCTCGAGAGGAACCCATCCTCTACCCGTACGTAAAGTTAGACATGCTAAAAGAATAGCTTGGAAGAAAATCTGCGGTGAATTGGCGGCCTGTAATCTGGAGTGGATTGGCGGACTGTAATCTGCAGTGGATTGGTGGCCTGTAATCTGCGGTGGATTGGTGGCCTGTAATCTGCGGTGGATTGGCGGCCTGTAATCTGTGGTGGATTGCCTGACTGTAATCTGCGGTGGATTGGCGGCCTGTAATCTGTGGTGGATTGCCGTAACTTGTAAGTCTGAGGTGGAGGGTGTGGCGTGCTGTAATCTGTCAACTTTCGGATTGCCGGACTGTAATCTGTGGTGGATTGGCGGCCTGTAATCTGCGGTGGATTGGCGATCTGTAATCTGTGGTGGATTGGCGGCCTGTAATCTGCGGTGGATTGGCGGCTGGTAATCTGCGGTGGATTGACGGACTGTAATCTGCGGTGGATTGGAGGCCTGTAATCTGTGGTGGATTGGCGGCCTGTAATCTGTGGTGGATTGCCAGACTGTAATCTGCGGTGGATTGGCGGCCTGTAATCTGCGGTGGATTGCCGGACTGTAATCTGTGGTGGATTGCCGGACTGTAATCTGTGGTGGATTGGCGGCCTGTAATCTGCGGTGGATTGGCGATCTGTAATCTGCGGTGGATTGGCGGCCTGTAATCTGCGGTGGATTGGCGGCCTGTAATCTGCGGTGGATTGGCGGCTGGTAATCTGCGGTGGATTGACGGACTGTAATCTGCGGTGGATTGGCGGCCTGTAATCTGCGGTAGATTGGCGGACTGTAATCTGCTGTGGATTGGCGGCCTGTAATCTGCGGTGGATTGCCAGACTGTAATCTGCGGTGGATTGGCGGCCTGTAATCTGCAGTAGATTGGCGGCCTGTAATCTGCAGTGGATTGGCGGCCTGTAATCTGCGGTGGATTGGAGGCCTGTAATCTGCGGTGGATTGGCGGCCTGTAATCTGTGGTGGATTGGAGGCCTGTAATCTGCGATGGATTGGAGGCCTGTAATCTGCAGTGGATTGGCGGCCTGTAATCTGCGGTGGATTGGAGGCCTGTAATCTGCGGTGGATTGGCGGCCTGTAATCTGTGGTGGATTGGCGGCCTGTAATCTGCGGTGGATTGGCGGCCTATAATCTGCGGTGGATTGGCGGCCTGTCCAGGGTGTTTCCTGCTTTCCGCCCATGGAATGCTGGGACAGGCTCCCATCTTTCCCATCCCATCTCTCATCCTCTAAACCGGAGCGCAGGAAACACCCCGGACAGGCCACTAATCCAACAGCTGGCAGTAAAGGACCAGACACAGCATGTGACGGTTCCAGAGAGTCGGGTTACGTGGTCTGCACCCCACCTGCCTTTTATGGAGGGAGGAGTGTGGAGCGCCACCTGCCCCGCAGACTGAAACTCTACTCCTTCTGCCCCGCAACACAGAACATGGAGGAAAGCGGCCCTGATCAAAAGCTCCCTAACGTCCCTCCCTAACGTCCCTCTCTCTCCTTTTCCCTCTATTGCCCTGGGATAAGCTTCCTGGCTCCGTGCCAAGGCCAATAACCAGCCTTTGAAGATCAGAGGCGCTGTAAAGTTCGGGACGTCTGACTTCTCTGGGTTACTGACCTGCACGAAGACAGTAAAGACTTTATTCCTGTTGACGGGTCTGACAGATCACCCTCCCGCGTCACCTCTGACCCCGCCGGCACACTTCACACACTAGTGACGGGTCACTTTACGGTGCGGAGTGAAATGCGGAAGGCTGGTGTGAGGAGAGACGCGGACGCGGTGACGCGGTGACGCTGAGCGCTGTACTGGTGTCTCTGTCCTCACAGCGTTAACAGTGTTCTGTAGCGAGGGGTCCTTACACAGTGGGCCGACCAGGCTTAACACACTGTCGCTCTCTCTCACTCTCTCTCTCTTTCCCTCCCTCTCTCTCTCTCTCACACTCTCTTTCTCACTGTCGCTCTCTCTCACTCTCTCACAGTCTCTAACTCTCTCTCACTCTCTCTCACTCTCTCTCTCTTTCCCTCTCTCTCTCTCTCTCTCTCTCTCTCTCTCACAGTCTCTAACTCTCTCTCACTCTCTCTCTTTCTCTCTCACTCTCTCTCTCTCTCACTCTCTTTCACTCTCTCTCTCTCTCTCTCTCTCTCTCACTCTCTCTCACTCTCTCTCACTGTCTCTCTCTCTCTCTCTCTCTCTCTCTCTCTCTCTCTCTCTCTCTCACTCTCTCTCTCTGTCTCTCTCTCTCTCTCTCTCTCTCTCTCTCTCTCTCTCTCTCTCTCTCTCTCTCTCTCTCTCTCTCTCACCGTCTCTCTCTCTCACTCTCTTTCACTCTCTCTCTCTCTCTCTCTCTCTCTCTCCCTTTCTCTCCCACTCTCCCTCACTCTCACTCCCCTGTTCCCCCTCTATCTCACTTTCTCCCTCTCTCTCTCACTCTCTCTCACTGTCTCTCTCTCACTCTCTCTCGCTCTCGCTTTCTCTCACTGTCTCTCTCTTTCTCACTTTCTGTCTCACTATCTCTCTCTCTCAGTCTCTCTCTCTCTCTCACTGTCTCTCACTGTCTCTCTCTCTCTCTCTCTCTCTCTCTCTCTCTCTCTCTTTCTCTTTTTCTCTCTCACTGTCTCTCCCTCTCTCTCACTGTCTCTCTCTCACACTCTCTGTCTCTATCGCTCCCCCCTCTCTCTTTTTCGCTCCCACTCTCTCTCTCACTGTCTTTCTCTCTCTCTCTCTCTCTCTCTCTCGCGCGCGCTTCCCCCCTCACTTTCTTTTATGCTCCCACTTGCTCTCTCTCACTGTCTCTCCCTTTCTCTCCTACTCTCACTCCCCGTTCCCCCTCTATCTCCGTCTCTCTCTCTATCTCCCTCTCTCTCTCTCTCCCTCTCTCTGGAATGTAAGTGCTTTATCAGCACTGAACACTTCCATCTCCACAGGGATGAAGCTCTGCCCTTCTCTGGGTCAGCTGCGTTATCTCTCTCCTCAGACAATGGCGTCTGTCGTTTCAGCCGCGCTCGGAGCGGCTCCTCGCCTTCAGACATCATGTGAAGTGACCTCCGCACGATACGGACACATGAGCTGCGACAGAGGGAAAACACATGACACCGCACACGCTCTGTCTCTGGCCAGGGTGAGTCAAACACGCACGGCTCGCCAGCCCCCCGAGAGCATCACCATCACCGGCCACCCTCGGTAAAGACAAGGCCACGTCCTGTCCACCCAGGCTCCGTGGAAGAGGATGTGGGATCTGTTTCCTGTTCCTGAGGCCCCAACCGCGGAGGAGCCGGGAACGAGCCTGACAGGGACTATCAGTCACCTCACACGCACGTGTGCTATCAGCTCCCTCAGCATGAACATCCTCAGTGGAAACAGTGATGCAG
>JAMWET010007266.1:100000-105000 GCA_024036415.1 Prochilodus magdalenae
CATCCATCCATCCTTCCATCCATTCATCCATCCATCCATTCGTCTATCCATCTATTAATCCATCAGTCCGTCCACCCATCCATCCATCCATCCATCCCTAAACAAATAAGGGTGGAGGCACCGTGGTCAGCACCAAGATGAACCATTTGTTGTCATGCGTCACACGTTCAGAAGGCCTGGTGTCCCTCCACCTCCACCCCTACCGCACCATCTGCAGGAACTGTGTGAGGATGTTCAAGCTGCATGGGATGGATTATCACAGGACACCATTAGGAACCTCTACAGCTCCATACCGAGACGTCTGGCGTGTTGGGTTAGCAAACCCGGCGGCCCGTTTCATGTAAAAGTGCAGGTATTTGAACTGCGGCTCTACCGGATGGTTGTCCCGGCTCAGCCCTGGAGGGTTATCTGCGTTTTGCAACATCAGATTAAGAGTGCTCGCTGAACAGGAAGGGTCCCGCCCTGCACACGGCAGAGAGACCTGTCATAACAGCCCAGCTGTGCAATGCTCTCCTGTTGACTAACACCAGACTGCCAGAACTTACATACACAGCCTGAACCGCCCTACTCGCTACAAACACCCAAACCGCAAACCCTCAACCACACGTGCACCAAAGTCAGGACCACAGGCTCGCTCGACAACACCACAACCACATGCACAGCGCCCGACTACAGGGAGCGGCTTGTTAAAGGCTGACTGCGATTCGACTTATTAGGGTTACCGGGAGGGCAGGGGAAACGCAGTGCCTGGCTGATCAGGGCAGCACTGTATTAGCATTAGCTCGCTACTCAAACCGCTGCGAGTAATCCGGATAACTGTTCCAGGATTGGGATTTTCATGGATTAGCAGCGATCGCTCAAGCCAAGATTTGGTAGAATCCATCCCTTCCTGGCTTTTGGTCTCCTGGAGTCGGAGCGGTGCCCGTATACCCAGTGTTAAGTCAAGCTTGTTCAAATCCAAGGCTGCCCTTGTCTTAACTTCCCACTCACCTTCTAAACCATGGGGCCTTTCCCAGAGTTCACTGGGTGGAAGGAAGGAAACACCCTGGACAGGCCACCAGTGCATCACAGGGCAGATACACATGCACACCTGGTGGGGATCAGCTTGTGTTTGACACCCACATGGACATGGGCAGAACCCATGAACCCTGGACACCCCAGCTGGGAATCAAAGCCAGACCCTTCTTGTTGTGAGGCGACAGCACTGCCCACTGGGCCACCATGCCAGCCCTTGTCGTGATATTGATGGACAAGGTGTCAAGGCCTAGCCAGACAAGGTCAGGAGGGCATTACATGGGTGGGGGAGAGTAGGTGACCTCTCTGCTTCTAGCAGATGATGTCCTTTGGGCTTCATTGCATGGATGGCTCTAGCGAGCACTGGAGCATGAAACAGTTGGATGTGGATCAGAACCTCCAAGACTAAGTCCATGATTCTGTTCTGGAAAAAGGATGGGATGCCACCTTTAGGAAAGGGTAACCTGCCCCAGGTGGTATCTTGTAGGGCATGAATCTTGGGATCTTGTTGAAGGGGGATCTGAGCCTTCAGGTAAAGCTCCATGTTTATTGGTTGGTCTACATCCTCACCATCACCTGTGGTCATGAGCTCTGGGTTCAGGCATCTGCTCACAATGCCCACTGCCCGCCTCCAGTTGAAGGCTTACCAGGCACCATCAACTAGGACAAGACCTCTAGGTTGTCCCAGGACCAGTTGGTGGGATTACACCTCCCGGTTGGCTTGGGAATGGTTTGGGATTCCCCAGAATGAGCTGGAGGATGTTGCGGGAGACAGAGTCTGCTGGGCTTCTCTGCTTTCCCCATTGCAACCTCAGGCCTAAGTGGTTTAGAAAGAAGATGGTAAGAAGATGATGATGTGTAGATTCATAGTTTGCTCCTCTTGGTTCAAACCAAAGGAGAAAATGATATATTGCTGGATGTGAGCAAAAGTTGAGTTCCTCAACAACCACAACTGAGAATGAAGGTTCTGTGACCCACATTTAGTGACAATAACTGGGAGAATATCCAGCCAAGCCTCTGAACCATGCTGTACTCTGGCTCAACTCCGCTGGAGGGTTTTATGGATGTCTTGTGACATTGTAAAGCAATCCACCACGAGAGGCGGTACGTTAGCCTTGTTCTCCTATCATCCCAAGCAATCACTGAAATCACTGTGACAATACTACACACCCTCCGGCGGAGAAAACATAAATATCTAATCTAGCTGCCATATGTGGTCATATGTGTGCATGCGGAGAATCCTGGTAGCCTCAGCCTCGCTGAATGGCACCAGAGTACGCTCCAGTAAATGAGGGCTCAGCCACTTTTTGGAAGTTGTCATTCATATGTTCATACTCTGGACCAACCACAACAGGATTGGTACGGAACCAAACCAAGCCTGACCCCGTCAGGAGGCCACGTTCGGCTGGTGTGCACCAGGATTCTCATGGTGGTGATCCACTCTAACGCACTAAGAAAGCCAGCAGGGTTGTTTTAAACTTGCCAGGTATTTCAACACACTTGGATATTAAACTATCCAGTGTGGCAGATATCCAGGAGTTTGGAGTAACAGCGGCTGGCTCTTTGGATGGGAGCTCAAGCTACAGCTAACAGCTACAACACTTGATGTCTCTAATGTTTCTGGATGTAGCTAAAGCTTTTAGCCTAGTTAGTCATTTATAGTTGAGAAGCCCATTTGTGCCACTTAAAGAAAATGTCATATAGTAAACCATATTTATGAGAAAGCAAGCCATAATTATGAGATAGAGAGTCATAATGATTAGATAGTAAGTCGTAATTTTAAGATAGTATGTCGTAATTATGGGAAAACACGCAATAATTATGAGATAGAAGTCATAATGATGAGATGGTAAGTCGTAATTATGGGATAATAAGTCATAATTATGAGATAGTACATAAAAATTATGAGATAGTAAGTCATAATAATGAGATAGAAGTCAAACTTATGAGAAAGCAAGTCATAACTATGAGATACAAAGTCATAATGATGAGATAGTAAGTCAAACGTATGAGATAGTAAGTGAAACTTGAGATAGTAAGTCAAAATTATGTGACAGTAAGTCAAAATTATGTGACAGTAAGCCAAACTTATGAGATAGTAAATTAAATATGAGATACTTAGTCATAATTATGAGATAGTAACACAAACTTATGAGATAGCAACTCATAATTAGCAACTTAGTCATAATTATGAGACGGAAAGTCATAATGATGAGATAGTCAGTAAAACTTATGAGACAGCAACTCATAATTATGAGATAGTAAGTCAAACTTATGAGAAAGCAAGTCATAATTATGAGATGGAAAGTCATAATGATGAGATAGTAAGTGAAACTTATGAGATAGTAAGTCATAATGATGAGATAGAAAGTCATAATGATGAGATAGTAAGTGAAACTTGAGATAGTAAGTCATAATTATGAGATAGAATGCCAAACTTATGAGACAGCAACTCATAATTATGAGACAGAAAGTCTTAATGATGAGATAGTAAGTGAAATTTACGAGATAGTAAGTCATAATTATGAGATTGCAAGTAAAACTTATGAGATAGTAAGTGAAACGTATGAGATAGTAAGTTATAATTACGAGATGGTAACCCAAAACGTATGAGAAAGCAAGTCATAATTATGAGATAGTAAGTCATAATTATGAGATGGAAAGTCATAATGATGAGATAGTAAGTAAAACGTAAGAGATAGTAAGTCATAATTATGAGAAAGCAAGTCATAATTATGAGATGGAAAGTCATAATGATGAGATAGTAAGTGAAACTTGAGATAGTAAGTCATAATTATGAGATAGTACGTGAAACTTAAGAGATAGTAAGTCATAATAATGAGATAGAACGCCAAACTTATGAGAAAGCAAGTCATAATTATGAGATAGTAAGTCATAATGATGAGATAGTAAGTCAAACTTATGAGATAGTAAATTAAACATACGAGATACTAAGTCATAATTATGAGATAGTAACACAAACTTATGAGATAGCAACTCATAATTATGAGTAGCTAAGTCATAATTATCAGACTGTAAGTGATAATTATAAGATAGTCATAATTATGAGATACTGTATAACCTTTATTCTTCTTTAAGTGGTGGAAATAGACTTACATAAGGTAGTGATGTTGTCCATAGACAGCAAATTTCTCATAGTTCTATTCCAGGTGAACCCAAATATATACCACAAAGATAAGGGGGCGGAGCTCCTCCTGATATTCTCCACCTCAATGTGACCCGTAATGTGACACCATGCCAACGTTTGTGTAGCCCCATGCTGTTATCAGCCTTGTATGGCTATGGGGCGCGGAATGAGGTTTTGTAAATGCACAAATGCAAACGCAGCTTTAAACCAATCAAAACACCCGCTTTTGTGACATCACAACCATAGCGATCTGTCTGGTGCGGTACATTCTGCATATGAGTCTTTAAAAGTATATTTCCCCATATTGTCCGGCCCAGTATTCAAATATGAGCACCTCCACCACTTAGTACCTGTTAGTACCTGTGTACTGGAGGAGCTAGTCTCCTCAGTTGTGGCCAATTCTCATCCGTTAGCAAGGTCACACAATGCTACCAAGCTGGGAGGGTGAAGGATCGCCTGTGCGCTTGAAGCCAGCCAGTACATCTTTCCACACTGGACGTCCCCATTGGATAGCACTATGGTGAGTGATGAGTGATGCGGGGAGTGGGAGGTACACTCTACACTCCCAGAGAGAGGAAGACCAGTGATCTAGCTAGCGACCTCCCAATGTTAAGGCCAGCACGTAGACAGACATGTCACCACAGACCCCTACAAGCGCATGGGTCACTGAACATTCAAAAAACCATGTTCCAAAATCAATGCAGGTCAATTAGCCCAATACATACACAGAGCGACTGTCTCTAGGTAACCCTATAGTGGCCTTACATGGTGGTCAGCAACACGTAGTGAAAAAAGCCCTGTTGTAAACAGTGGGGTCCGTGTGTCCACTAATAGCACG
>JAMWET010007266.1:110000-130000 GCA_024036415.1 Prochilodus magdalenae
TAATGCTAGCAGTGTACCCTTATGCTACTTGTGTACATTGCAGTGGAGGAGGAGTCGAATGGCTGAAGATGCAATGACAGCACTGCCCTCTAGTGGTCAGGGATGTAAATGCAACACCAAATGACCTCCACATACGATATTAATTAATAATCGAGATTGATATTTTGATATATCGTGATATATTCAGTATTTCCTATAACCCTGGCTGTCGTTGGTATGTCTGTCATAAATCCTATTTCTGCTCCCACACCCAAATAACTGTGAGCGGTTTCATCGGTGCTTCCTTGCTTAATTATTCGGGCCCCCAAAAGGTCTAAATTCTTTCCAGTCCAGTCAGCTTGTTGGGGGGGTCCAGTTCGAAGCCTCTGCTGAGCCTCATTTTTGGGGGTCCCATAGTTTAAGTAGGTTCCAGTGCTGCTTTCTGAATAGATTTCAAATAAAGGTTGATAAAGTGAGCTACACCTATGAAGAAAAACAAGGTGTGGGCTCTACGGTTAGCTAGCTAGTGAACCTAGCTAACGTTAGCTCCCCCTGGCCAGAGCTTAATGGGCCATTCATGGGTCCCCCTGATATAGTCGGTGGGATTTATAGGGTAGGGTGCTTCCTGCTATACACCCATCTTCATGTTGTGGTTGTTAGCTGTTTCTCTGTGCTGGCTAGTTAAAGCATAGATAGCTAGCCTTAGCGCCGCCTTAGCTAGCTAGCTATCTTCATCAATTCAATGTGCATGATGTGGATTTCTACATCTATGCAGGGTTCTAGAGTGAAACACCGAAATAAAGTCAAATATGGCTCTGGGGAAGATTGCACACGTGCTACAAATATGGCCACGGTTCATAATTCTAATTGAATACCTCCGGGGTGTGAGGGACAGGGAATGTCTCGTTCCATGTGTGGAAAACGCTCCAGAGCAGATGTTAATGATTGGCTAAACGGAGTGACTGAGCATGTGGACGTGGCCAAAGACCATAGTGTGAAGGAAGTAGCTGAATCTGCAAGTGTATGGAAGCAGCGTACGGTCGTACGGGTCTACCAGCAGTGGGAAAATCCCAGTCTACAGGAAATTCTCAGCGGGATTGTGCCAGGGAAGGCATCCACCAAATCTGGCCCAACTGACCAATTCATTGATGGAGGAGTATCTGAACATTGACGTGGTCTACGTCCAGAAACGTCCGGTCCATGCCAAATCCAATCCCAGCTGGTGCTCGTGTAGGTGTTATATGATGTTGGGTACGTTCCCATCCATTAGCTAACATTTCCCAACGCTCCTGATTTCTGTTTACGTCACCGAGCACTCACCCCTCATAGAGATAACACACTAGAAGGTACGGTGCCTCACTCAGGAACACGTCACAGACAGTGGTTTAGCGCTAGCGTTTAAACTGGGTTAGCGCTTCCTGTTCACACTCACTTTAGCCACATGCTACACGGGCCTTAAACCAAGGAGCACACGGAGACAGACTTCCAGATGGGAATCATTTGGCTCCCGGCAAACATAAAATGACAGTGATTGGGCTCATTAAACTTCTGACCTGGAACACATTCACCGGCGTGTGCCGCCCTTACCCTACACTGCACACCAACCGACATCATTAACCCATCCAACTACACCGGCACGCTGCCACTGATCAACCCTCTGAAGGCTAGACCGGCCAGGCCTTCTAGCTGCTACATCAGGGCCTTTACACCGAAACTGAAAGGCCGTTATTTTCCCTGCAGCCTCTGGACACTCCAATAAAGGCCGAGGACAAAACTGCCAGAACCCTCAAACACTTCTTTGTCCGACCTCATTCTGCTCAACACTTGAAGACCTCGTCACCATGCCAAGGGCTTTCCAATATATATGCAAATTGCTCAGTGCTTCAATGGATTTCACTGGTCAAGGAGAGTGTCTGGGGGCGGGGCACCTGACGAGAGTGCTTTGGCCCCGGCTACTCAGGCCTTGGAGAATAGGACTGCACAGTCCCACCTGGTAGTGGTTATTGCAGGTTTAGGACTGGCAGTGTTTCTAGACTAACCTTTGATGATTGGGAAGAGGGGCTACAGTGCAGGGAATGTCTCGTTCCATGTGTGGAAAATGCTCCAGAGCAGATGTTAATGATTGGCTAAAAGGAGTGACTGAGCATGTGGGCGTGGCCAAAGACCATAGTGTGAAGGAAGTAGCTGAATCTGCAGGTGTATGGAAGCGTACGGTCATACGGGTCTACCAGCAGTGGATAAAATCCCAGTCTACAGGGAATTCTCCTCGGAAAAGGGAAGTGCACCATTCCTTGATGGAAGAGTGTCTGAACATTGATGTGGTCTACATCCAGAAACTTGTCCAGTACAAGCCAAATCCAGTCACAGCTGTTATTGGGGCTCGTGGAGGTGTTACAGGCTCTTAGCGCACATGACCTGGGTGACCTGCACATCGGTGAAGCTCCATTAATGCAGAACAGGATATACGGGTTCTGTATGGTGGACATGAAGTGCAAAGCAAATGAACATCTCAGAAAACTAATTTACAAGCAAAAACAAATTTACAGGACGTGAAACACTTACCAGCACCAAAACACTTTTTCAAACTGCAAATACTTTTCCAAACTTGAATTTCCCTCTGGGATCAATAAAGTATCTATCTATCTATCTATCTATCTATCTATCTATCTACGGATGGAAAAGGGCGGGTCTGACACACAGGAAGTGCTTGCTGCGGACCCTTGTCAATCAAAATGACGCTAAGGCATGTTTTATCCAGCTGGCACGCTTTTTTTTCTCCCGTGGAGAGACGAACAGGTGATCTCTAAACCACGTGGACTGTAAAAGCTCTCAACCATTTAAGCTAACTAGCTGGTTATCCACTATAGCTAGCGTTACAGCCCACTTAACTCTCCTTAATGTTTCCAACTCTAAGTGGTTTAGACGTCACCTGTTCATCTCTTCCTTCCACCCACTCTACCCCCGCCAAACTTTAATTGAAACAAATAGAATAGAAACAAACAGAAAAGAATGGAAACAAATAGAAAAAACAGAAACAAATATAACTGAATAGAAACAAATAGAACTGAAGAGAAACAAATAGAATAGAATAGAAACAAATAGAACTGAAGAGAAACAAATAGAATAGAATAGAAACAAACATAATAGAAACAAATAGAATAGAAACAAATAGAAATAATTAGAAACAAAAAGAACTGAAGAGAAACAAATTGAAAAGAATAGAAACAAATAGAATAGAATAGAAACAAATAGAACTGAAGAGAAACAAATAGAATAGAAACAAATTGAAAAGAATAGAAACAAATAGAATAGAATAGAAACAAATAGAACTGAATAGAAACAAATAGAATAGAAACAAATAGAACTGAATAGAAACAAATAGAATAGAATAGAAACAAATATCATAGAATAGAAACAAATAGAACTAAATAGAAACAAAGAATAGAAGCAAATAGAACTGAATAGAAACAAATAGAACTGAAGGGAAACAAATAGAATAGAATAGAAACAAACAGAACTGAGGAAAAACAAACAGAATAGAAACAAATAGAATAGAAACAAATAGAAAAGATTACAAACAAATAAAACTGAACAGAAACAAATAGAAAAGATTAGAAACAAATAGAACCAAACAGAAACAAATAGAATAGAATAGAAATAAATAGAATAGAAACACAGAGAATAGAAACAAATAGAATAGAATAGAAACAAATAGAAAAGATTACAAACAAATAGAACTGAATGGAAACAAACAGAATAGAACAGAAACAAATAGAACTGAATAGAAACAAATAGAACTGAAGAGAAACAAACAGAATAGAAACAAACAGAAAAGATTAGAAACAAATAGAACCGAACAGAAACAAATAGAATAGAAATAAATAGAATATAAACAAAGAGAATAGAAACAAATAGAAAAGATTAGAAACAAATAGAACCGAACAGAAACAAATAGAATAGAAATAAATAGAATAGAAACAAAGAGAATAGAAACAAATAGAATAGAATAGAAACAAATAAAAAAGATTACAAACAAATAGAACTGAAGAGAAACAAATAGAATAGAATAGAAATAAATAGAATAGAAATAAAGAGAATAGAAACAAATAGAACTGAAGGGAAACAAATAGAATAGAATAGAAATAAATAGAACTGAGGAGAAACAAATAGAATAGAATAGAAACAAATAGAAAAGATTAGAAACAAATACTGTAGAATAGAATTCCGTCAGAATTCCCAGTTTGTGAAAGTGTTTCCGTACTGCTAAAAGTGTTTCAGGTTATGTGAATTTATTTGTAATTTAGTTTTTTTGAGTTTTAGTACGTTTTGTACTTCTCGGCCACCGTAGTTCTGGAGCTACGTAAGTTGGCGTCTTTTTCAGGGAAGCTCTTGCTTATTTCTGCAGGACACCCAACCGCATTCTGCTGAACTGACCTGCCTGAGGTCCAGACCGGTCACCCACCGGAAACATCTGGAGCATTATGAAAGGAAAACCGGACGAAGGAGATTCGATTCCAGAACTACAGAACCAGTCGTCTCCTCGGTTCCCAAAAGCTTACAGAGTGGCGTTAAAAGAGGAGCTGGAAACAGAGCTGAACATCCACCTGCACTAACGTCCAATCACAGGCCTGTTTCCGTGCAGGGTTTGCAGTTGCTGTCCACTCTGCTAAAGGCCTAAATCTGTCTGTATAGTGCAAACAGTTGTTGTGGCATTAGCCTTTACGACATTTTCACGTTGATGGCATGCAGCCATATCGGCCAGGCCTACATATCAGCCTGATCCAGCACACAAACAAACTGGGGTTTAGAATAGATGATGACCTCTCTGTTGTTCTAAAAAGTCCCGAGCTCCCCAGGAATATCCTCCCAACTTCAGGGGCTCCGGCAAACCCGCCGAGCTGAAAGCATGTGAAAGCCATTAAGGTGTGGCTGCTAGGCCCGCGTCCATATTTATCAGGTCTCTGGGCAATAGTGCTGATCTAGGACCTGAGCCCGTATTTATGAAGTGTCTCAGAGTTGGAACTGATCTACCATCCGGGCTCGAGTCCCAAACTGACCCTGGATCAGCGCTTTGAGGGGGCTGGAAATGTGAGTCCAGGTCAAACACATACGCCCATATCAGCACCCACAGTAACAGGACATTTCATGTATTAGCAAAAATACAATAATTATACTTTTAATATTGTAATAATTGTAATATTAATAAAGTTACAAGTTTTATCTAAAGCAAAATGAAAACTATATCAAGCTGTGGACAGAAACGGGGGAACGATAAACCTGGAAAGTTATATAAATATATATAATATATAAACATATTATATGGTAATATAAAAGACATGAAGTGTCCAGATGGGTCTGTTTCCTACTGTAGACTATGAGACTATAAGAATAGAATAGAATAGAATAGAATAGAATAGAATAGAATAGAATAGAATAGAGACAAATAAAAAATAGAAATAAAAGAATATAAACAGAACAGAAACAAATAGATAGAGGATAAAAAGAATAGAAACAAATAGAAATGAAACAAATAAAATTCAATAGAAACACATAGAAGCAAATAGAAACAAATAGAATTGAATAAAAACAAATGGAATAGAACAGAACAGAATAAAATAGAAACAAACGGAACAGAACAGAAACAGAATAGAAAAAATAGAACAGAAGCAAATAGAATAGAAACAAATAGAACACAAACAAAATAGAATAGAAACAAATAGAATTGAATAGAAACAAAATACAATAAAATAGAAACAAATAGAATCGAATAGAATAGAATAGAAATAGAAAATAGAAATAAAAGAATAGAAACAGAATAGGAACAAATAGAATAGAGGATAAAAAGAATAGAAACAAATAGAAATGAAACAAATAAAATTCAATAGAAACAAATAGAACAGAAACATATAGAAGCAAATAGAAACAAATAGAAATGAATAAAAAGAAATGGAATAGAACAGAACAGAATAAAATAGAAACAAACAGAACAGAACAGAAACAGAATAGAAAAAATAGAACAGTAGCAAATAGAATAGAAACAAATAGAACTGAATAGAAACAAAATAGAATAGAACAGAACAGAATAAAACAGAAACAAATACAATATAATAAAAACGAATAGAAACAAATAGAAGTGAAACAAATAGAATAGAAACAAATAGAACTGAATAGAAACAAGTGGAACTGAATAGAAACAAAATAGAAAAGAACAGAACAGATTAAAATAGAAACAAATACAATAGAATAGAATAGAATAGAATAGAATAGAATAGAATAGAATAGAAACAGAACAGAAGGAAAACAGAGCTTTATGATCCACTTTGCCTTTGGCTTCAGCTAAGGTTAGGTAATATGACATTGTATATATCGGTAAATATTCTTTATTGAACATACAGTGTAAATGGTCAGTGCTTATAGAAAACTGAAGAACTGGATGTTTTGCTCGACACGGTTAAATAAATTCTGCTGGGTTTAGTGTGATACAGAAAGTAAAACTAATTCTAATCACAATTTTCATAGTATTGCCCTAATATGTGGCACCACTGGTTCTTTTTCTCTCTTCACTCTAAAAAGTAACCTTAATACAGTATCCTGTGGCCTCTGTGTAATCATTAGTGGCCTCAATATCATAAGTAACCTGTTGCTTCAATATAGTAATTAGTCATATATAAATATAGTAATCTTGGCCTTAATATAGTGGCCTAAATCTAAAGATGTATATTGCAGCTTCTATATATAAAATTGTGGCCACAGTATAGTCATTTGCGGCCCCTATATAGCAAGTTGTGGTCTCTGTGTAGTAACTTGTGGCCTCAATATAGTCGTTTGTGAGTATATTAATTAGTGGCCTCTATATAGTAAATTGCAACCTCAATATAGTGGCCTGAACCAAATAAAAATGTGTGGCCCCATTTAGTAATTTGTGGCTTCTGCAAATTAAATGGTGCCCTCAATATAGTAACTTGTGGCCTTATTATAGTAATTTGTGACCACAGTATAGTAAGTAGTGGCCTCGATATTTTTGGCAACCTGTTGCCTCAATACAGCTATTTGTGGCCTAAACATAGTGACTTGTGACTTTAATATAGTAATTTGCTGCCTCAGAATATACTTATTTTGACCTTAATATCTAATTAGTGACCTCAGTATAGTAACTTGTGGCCTCCATATAGGAATGTTTGACCATATAGGAATATGTGGCCTCAATTAGTCATTTCTGGCTTCTTTATGTTACATTGTGGTCTCAGATATACAATATATGTTCAGTGGAGTATACATGATGTTTACACGCCCAGCACTAACACACAAGCTCGGTCTTCATAAAGCAAGGCTGCTACAACTGAGCTCTGCATCCAAGCAGTCAGAAAACAGCCCTGAGTACAGGAAACAGAAATTGAAGACAGATGGAGCTACAAGACAGATGAGAAAGAGAGAAACCTACAATAACAAAAACACCAACCCCAGCAACACACACACCACACACACACACACACTAACACACACCCCAACACACACACACACACACACACATACACACACACATACACACACCCCAACACACACACACACACACATACACACACCCCAACACACACACACACACACACTAACACACACCCCAACACACACACACACATACACACACGTACACACACACACACACACACACACACTAACACACACCCCAACACACACACACTAACACACACACACCCCAACACACACACACACACTAACACACACACACACACACTAACACACACCAACACACACACACTAACACACACACACACACCCACACACACCAACACACACCCCAACACACACTAACACACACCCCAACACACACAACATACACACACACGCACACACACACCCCAACACACACACACACACACTAACACACACACACACACACACCCTAACACACACACACTAACACACACCCCAACACACACACACACACATACACACACACACCAACACACACACACACACACTAACACACACACCAACACACACATACACACACACACACACTAACACACACCCCAACACACACATACACAGCCCAACACACACACACACTAACACACACCCCAACACACACACACACACACACACCCCAACACACACTAACACACACACACTAACACACACCCCAACACACACACACACACACACACTAACACACACACACACCATCACACACACACTAACACACACACACACACCACACACCCCAACACACACACACGCACACACACATACACACTTACACACACCACAACACACACACACACACACACCAACACACACACACACACCAACCGCAGCAACACACAAACACACACACACTAACACAGACACACATACACACACACACACACACCAACACACACACACTAACACACACCCCAACACACACACACACACATACACACACGTACACACACACACACACACACCAACACACACACCCCAACACACACACCCCAACACACACACACACACAGACACACACACACACACACCAACACTAACACACAAACACACACACCAACCACACAGACACACACAGCAACACACAGCAACACACACACACACCAACCCCACCAACACATACACACACACGCGTGCGTAGCCTCATAACAAAGGAAAACTTTCCATTCCATAACTCGGCACATATGTTTCTGATAAGGCCGTCACACAGGGGGAAGTAATGACGGAGTCATGCTGTCCGCTTGGACAGGTTCAAATAAAGAGCTGATGCTTTCCTAATGGGTTCATACGTATCTCGTCTCTTCCTCCCTCCCTCTTCTCCTCACACACACATACATTGGGAAAGAAAGACACCGGCGTGTTATTGCAAGGGCTGTTACATCAGACGGAATGTGTTCACCAGCACTGTAGCAAGCACAATCGCTCAACCCAGGAAAGTGAGGTTATGTGCTAATGCTGATGTGCGGTATGTACAGCGTGTTGATGTTGAGTTGGCTTAATCTACATACAGCCGGTCCTTCAGCAGGAAAACCTCACCGTCCATGCTACCATACAGGACACTCTGTAGTTCTACAGGTCCAGACTGTAGTCCATCTGTTTCTCTGTATACTGTATTACCCTGTTCTTCAATGGTCAGGACCCCCACAGGACCACCACAGAGCAGGTAGTATGTGGGTGGTGGATCATTCTCAGCACTGCAGTGACACTGTCATGGTGTGTTAGTGTGTGTGGTGCTGGTGTGAGTGGATCAGACACAGCAGTGCTGCTGGACACCACAGTGTCACTGCTGGACTGAGAAACGTCCTCCAACCAAAACTGTCTAGACAACAGTGTCCAGTGGGCAGCGTCCTGTGGGGCAGTGTCCTGTGGGGTAGCGTCCTGTGGGGCAGCGTCCTGTGGGGCAGCGTCCTGTGGGGCAGCGTCCTGTGGGGCAGGGTCTGGTGTGGCAGCGTCCTGTGGGGCAGTGTCCTGTGGGGCAGCGTTCTGTGGGGCAGTGTCCTGTGGGGTAGCGTCCTGTGGGGCAGCGTCCTGTGGGGCAGGGTCCGGTGTGGCAGCGTCCTGTGGGGCAGCGTCCTGTGGGGCAGCGTCCTGTGGGGCAACGTCCAGTGGGGCAGCGTTTGGTGGGGCAGCGTCCGGTGGGGCAGCATCCCATGGGGCAGGGTCCTGTGGGGCAGCGTCCTGTGTGGCAGCGTCCTGTGGGGCAGAGTCCCGTGGGGCAACGTCCAGTGGGGCAACGTCCAGTGGGGCAGTGTTTGGTGGGGCAGCGTCTGGTGGGGCAGGGTCCTGTGGGGCAGCGTCCTGTGTGGCAGCGTCCTGTGGGGCAGTGTCCTGTGGGGCAGAGTCCCGTGGGGCAACGTCCAGTGGGGCAGCGTTCTGTGTGGCAGTGTCCTGTGGGGCAGTGTCCTGTAGGGCAGTGTCCTGAGCACTATTTAATAGCATAGCAGAACCCATGTTGGTATTCAATAGAACCCTCTACAATAAGGTTCTACACAGAACCTCCTACAGCACATTCTCTATCAGTCTGAAAAACACTTTATGGCTGCAAAGAACCCTTTAAGTTCTATCTAGAACCATTTTCGTTACTAAAGAACCTTTAAAGAACCATCTTTTTTGAAGTGTGCTGTGGTCCAATGGGATATTCGAGATGTTCCCCAACACAAGACGAGCAGTCGTTAAAAGCCCTTTTACCGAAGCGTGTTAAGGGCGATTAGTGCCGCTCCTGCTGCCTCGAGTGGAGAGACAGAAATGGAGGGACGAAGGCACAGTGAAAGGAGTCACCATCTCCACAACATCTGCAATATTCATAGAGTCCTTATGAAAAAGAGGTGAGGGAGAGGGAGAGGAAGAGAGAGAGAGAGAGAGTGAGAGAGAGATTTTGTATTTGCTCTGTTACGGAACTGAGGACACATCCCTGACTCATATCTTCACCAGACACTGCCCTCAGATGACCAACATCATCTCAGCACCTTGTCCAATCACCAGCCTCACAGCACAGAGAGGTATAGAGACCAGTCACCAGTCACAACCTCACAGCACAGAGAGGTACAGAGTCAGTCACCAGTCACAACCTCACAGCACAAAGAGGTATAGAGTCAGACACTAGTCACAGCCTCACAGCACAGAGAGGTATAGAGTCAGTCACAACCTCACAGCACAGAGAGGTATAGAGTCATGCACCAGTCACAACCTCACAGCACAGAGAGGTATAGAGTCAGTCACCAGTCACAACCTTACAGCACAGCGAGTTATAGAGTCAGACACCAGTCACAACCTCACAGCACAGAGAGGTATAGAGTCAGTCACCAGTCACAACCTTACAGCACAGAGAGGTATAGAGTCAGACACTAGACACAGCCTCACAGCACAGAAAACTATAGAGTCAGTCACCAGTCACAACCTCACAGCACAGAGTGTAACAACCTCACAGCACAGAGAGGTATAGAGACCAGTCACAGCCTCACAGCACAGAGAGGTATAGTGTCAGACACAAGTCACAGCCTCACAGCACAGAGAGGTATAGAGTCAGTCACCAGTCACAACCTCACAGCACAGAGAGGTATAGAGACCAATCACAACCTCACAGCACAGAGAGGTATAGAGACCAGTCACAGCCTCACAGCACAGAGAGGTATAGAGACCAGTCACAACCTCACAGCACAGAGAGGTATAGAGACCAGTCACATCCTCACAGCACAGAGAGGTATAGTGTCAGACACAAGTCACAGCCTCACAGCACAGAGAGGTATAGAGTCAGTCACCAGTCACAACCTCACAGCACAGAGAGGTATAGAGACCAATCACAACCTCACAGCACAGAGAGGTATAGAGACCAGTCACAGCCTCACAGCACAGAGAGGTATAGAGACCAGTCACAACCTCACAGCACAGAGAGGTATAGAGACCAGTCACAGCCTCACAGCACAGAGAGGTATGGAGACCAGTCACAGCCTCACAGCACAGAGAGGTATAGAGACCAGTCACAGCCTCACAGCACAGAGAGGTATAGAGACCAGTCACAACCTCACAGCACAGAGAGGTATAGAGACCAGTCACAGCCTCACAGCACAGAGAGGTATGGAGACCAGTCACAGCCTCACAGCACAGAGAGGTATGGAGACCAGTCACAGCCTCACAGCACAGAGAGGTATAGAGTCAGACACCAGTCACAACCTCACAGCACAGAGAGGAACAGACACCAGTCACAGCCTCACAGCACAGAGAGGTATAGAGTCAGACACCAGTAGAAAACATACTCTTTCTGAGGTATAGATGTATAGAGACCAGTTACCAGTCACAGCCATACAGCACAGAGAGGTATAGAGACCAGTCACAAGTCACAGCCTCACAGCACAGAGAGGTATAGAGACCAGTCACAACCTCACAGCACAGAGAGGTATAGAGTCAGTCACCAGTCACAACCTCACAGCACAGAGAGGTATAGAGACCAGTCACAGCCTCACAGCACAGAGAGGAATAGAGACCAGTCACAACCTCACAGCACAGAGAGGTATAGAGACCAGTCACAGCCTCACAGCACAGAGAGGAATAGAGACCAGTCACAGCCTCACAGCACAGAGAGGAATAGAGACCAGTCACAACCTCACAGCACAGAGAGGTATAGAGACCAGTCACATCCTCACAGCACAGAGAGGAACAGAGACCAGTCACAACCTCACAGCACAGACAGCTATAGAGTCAGACGCCAGTAAAAACCATACTCTTTCTCTTCTCTCCATCTCTTTCTGTCTTTCTTTCTCCTTCTATACCTTTCACCCTGTTCTTCATCTCTTTTGCCTCAATCTCTCTTTCTATTCCTCTATACCTCTCTATTCCTTTCATCCTTCCCTTCATCCCCTCCATTACTCTCTCTCCATTTCCTCCATCTCTGTCTCTTGCATTTGTCTCTCTCTTTCCCTTTATATCTCCCTCTCGCTTTTGTTCATCTCTCTCTCCTTCTCTTCCTCTATACCTCTCTATCCCTTTCGTCCTTCCCTCTCTCCATTTCCTCCATCTCTGTCCCTTGCATCTGTCTCTGTCTTTGTCTATCTCTCTTTTCTCCACGTCTCTGCCGCCTCCATGTCTCTCTCTTTCCTTCATCTCTCTCTCCTTCTCTACCTCTATACATCTCCCTTTCCTCTATCTTTATCTCTTTCCTCCATCTCTCTCTTTACTCTCATCTGTCTCTTGCTCTTTCTCTCTCTCTATATATACCTCTCTCCTCCTTCTTTATCTTTCTCTCTCTATATATCTTTCTCCTCCCTCTCCATTTCTTTTTCTTTGTATATACATCTCTGCTCCCTCTCTATCTCTCTATTTCTATACTCTCTCCTTCCTCTCCACCTCTTTCTTTCTATACCTCTCCTCCCTCTCCATCTCTTTCTCTCTCTATACCTTTCTCTTCCCTCTCCATTTCTTTCTATCTCTCTATACCTCTCTCCTCCCTCTCCATCTCTTTCTCTATACCTCTCTCCTCCCTCTCATCTCTTTCTTTCTATACCTCTCTCCTCCCTCTCATCTCTTTCTCTCTCTATACCTTTCTCTTCCCTCTCCATTTCTTTCTATCTCTCTATACCTCTCTCCTCCCTCTCCATCTCTTTCTCTCTCGATACCTCTCTCTTTCCTCTCCATCTCTTTCTCTTTACCTCTCTTCTCCCTCTCTATCTCTTTCTCTATACCTCTCTCCTCCCTCTCCATTTCTTTCTCTCTATATATACTTCTCTCTCCTCCGCTCTCTCTTTCTCTATCTCCTCCCTCTACATCTTTCTCTCTATATACCTCTCTCTCCTTCCTCTCCACCTTTCTTTCTATACCTCTCTCCTCCCTCTCATCTCTTTCTTTCTATACCTCTCTCCTCCCTCTCAGCTCCCTGACCGCTCCTCTAACCCTCTCTCCCCCTTCGGCGCTCTTTCTCTCCGCGGAGCTCACTCTTCTCACTGCCTCTCTCTCTCTTACCTCTTTCGGCTCTCGGTTCCGCTCTCTCTCACTACCTCTCTCCTCTCTGAGCGGAACTTTCTATATATAAGAGCATAGTTCAGTATATCCGCCCTCTCCGGTCTAGTCTCCGTTATCGTTACCTGGAAGCTCGAGCTTCTTCCTGAGGCTCCCTCCTTCAGTCCGCTCCTCTCCTCCTCTCTCCATCTCTCGCTGATCCCACAGATGTTATGAATAGGCGGCTCGCGGCTGAGTCAGCAAACTCCTGACCGCTCAGTCTAACCCGCTGACCCTCAGCGGCGCAGCGGGGACCCGCGGAGCTTCACAGCCTCACTGCCACTCAGAAACGGGGACGGCTAACCGGGTCCGCCGGGATCACCGACTGGCAGAAGTGAGCGGAACTCCGAACCGAGCAACACTCAAACATCCGGGGCTCTGTGGCCGTCCTTAGTCTAGGCTCCGGTTTCCTTTAGAACCACAGTTGGAAGCTCGAGTTTTCCCTCCCTGAGGCTCCCTCTTTCTCTCCTCCATCTCTTCTCCCGTTCCATCTCTCTCGCGGACTTCCAGGCTCGCTGCCTCCGCCGTCCCACTTCGCTCGTTCTGAATCGCGGCTCGCTCTCCTCCATCTCTCTAACTTCGGTATCCCGATCCGTCTCACACGGATCAGAGAGCTGACCTACCATCTCCCTGGCGGAGATGGGGTACAGATCAGCGCCAAGGGGCCCTTTCTGGCAGGAAGTACTCGGAGTCTGGTCTAAAGCCTTTACAGAGGGAGCAGAATATGGCAGGAGTGAGCGAGCTGCTCTCAGTACCTGCACACTCAAACATACGGGCTCTGTGGGGTTCCTTAGTAAAGGCTCGGGTTCCCTTTAGAACCACAGTTCTAAAATTGATGGTTCTATGTGTCGGGGTCCGATGAGTCAACCATCTTCCTCTCTTTCCCTCCCTCTATACCTCTCTTTCTCTCCTCCATCTCTCTATCCCTTTCCTCCATCTCTCTCACACTTCCATCTCTCTCTGACCTCCATCTCCCTCTCTTTCCCTCCCTCTATACCTCTCTTTCTCTCCTCCATCTCTCTATCCCTTTCCTCCATCTCTCTCACACTTCCATCTCTCTCTGACCTCCATCTCCCTCTCTTTCCCTCCCTCTATACCCCTCTTTCTCTCCTCCATCTCTCTATCCCTTTCCTCCATCTCTCTCACACTTCCATCTCTCTCTGACCTCCATCTCCCTCTCTTTCCCTCCCTCTATACCTCTCTTTCTCTCCTCCATCTCTCTATCCCTTTCCTCCATCTCTCTCACACCTCCATCTCTCTCTGACCTCCATCTCTCTCTCTTTCCCTCCCTCTATACCTCTCTTTCTCTCCGCCATCTCTCTATCCCTTTCCTCCATCTCTCTCACCTCCATCTCCCTCTCTTTCCCTCCCTCTATACCTCTCTTTCTCTCCTCCATCTCTCTGCCCCTTTATCCCCTTCTCTCACACTTCCATCTCTCACTGACTTCCATCTCTTTCTCTTCCCTCCCTCTATACCTCTCTCTCTCCTTCTCTCTATCTCTTCCCTCCATCTCTCTCATACCTCAAATCTCTTTCTCACCTCATCTCTCTCCATCTCCCTCTCTATACCCTCTTTCCTCTCCGTCCATCCTCTCTATCACCTCCCCATCATCTCTCTCACCTCCCTCTCTTTCCCTCCCTCTATACCTCTCTTTCTCTCCTCCATCTCTCTGCCCCTTTTCTCCATCTCTCTCACCTCCATCTCTCTCTTTCCCTCCCTCTATACCTCTCTTTCTCTCCTCCATCTCTCTATCCCTTTCCTCCATCTCTCTCACCTCCATCTCCCTCTCTTTCCCTCCCTCTATACCTCTCTTTCTCTCCTCCATCTCTCTGCCCCTTTTCTCCATCTCTCTTACCTCCATCTCTCTCTTTCCCTCCCTCTATACCTCTCTTTCTCTCCTCCATCTCTCTATTCCTTTCATCCATCTCTCTCTCACCTCCATCTCTTTATCCCTTTCCACCATCCCTCTCACCTCCATCTCTCTCTTACTCTCCCTCCATACCTCTTTCTCCCCATCTCTCTCACCTCCATCTCTCTCTCCCTCCATCTCTCTGTCTCCTTCTTTCCCTCTGTACCTCTCTGCCTTTCCTCCATGTCTCTATTTCCCTCCCTCTATACCTCTCTTTCTCTCCTCAATCTGTTTATCCCTTTCCTCCATCTCTCTCTTACCTTCATGTCTCTCATTCTCTCCCTCTATACCTCTCTCACTTTCCCCATCTCACCTCCATCTCTCTCTTTTACCTCCATCTGTCTCTCTTTCACCTCCATCTCTCTTTCTCTCCCTCTATACCTCTCTTTCTCCCCTCCACCCCCCTGCCCTGTTTCTCTCTACCTCTATAACTCTTTCTCACCTCCATCTCTCTC
The DNA here is from genome assembly GCA_024036415.1 of Prochilodus magdalenae. NCBI lineage: Eukaryota > Metazoa > Chordata > Actinopteri > Characiformes > Prochilodontidae > Prochilodus > Prochilodus magdalenae. Next base: position 125,836 of record JAMWET010007266.1, read on the forward strand.
TCTCTCTCTCTCTCTCTCTCTCTCTCTCTCTCTCTCTCTCTCTCTATACCTCTTTCTCCCCTCCATCTCCCTGTCCTTCCTCCATCTCTCTATCCCTCTTTCTCTCCCTCTATACCTCTTTCCCTTTCCATCTCTCTGCTATGCCTCCATCTCTCATCCTCTTTCTATCCCTCTCTCTCACCTCCATCTCCATCTCTCTAGCCCTTTCCTCCACCTTTCCCTCCATTTCATCCATCTCTCTTTTCCCCATCTCTCATTCTGATATTGAGTAGTTTCTATGAGTAATAAAAACAGTAGTGGGAATAAACGTTGTTATTAAATCTGTAATTAAATATTTTAAATTAAAGTCTGATGTTATTAATTTGGATTAATATAAAACATGACATGGTGTTAATAAACCCCGTACAATGGAATCCTCAATATGTGTCTGGGCGTGTCCAGAGCAGGGCCACGCCCATTCACATGCACATATGACTCTCACCTTGAGATTCATACACATCCTATAACAGCCTGCCATGAGCAGCCCGGCTCTTCATCAGTACTGGCCCTCTAGCTGGACTGGACTGAGGATCCAGCTTCAGCTGCAGAGGAGGAGCAGGAGGAGGAGGAAGCAGTTACGTCATCGTAATGATTTATTCAGCTGATGGAGAAAGTAAACATTCCCGGCGCTGTGTCACAGTGTTCTCCCGCTCCGTCTGCAGAGTCACGCTACAGGAGCCACAGGCCTTTTAGCGAATGTCTCCATCTGGTGGCCATATGGGGCATCGCATGGCATTTTAACGCTGGCCGCTAGAGGGCGGAGAAGCGCTGACAGACGGACAGACAGACAGACGGACAGGCGGATAGATAGATAGATAGATAGATAGATAGATAGATAGATAGATAGATAGATAGATAGATAGATAGATAGATAGATAGATAGATAGATAGATAGATAAACAGACAGACAGAGAGACAGACAGACAGATAGATAGATAGATAGATAGATAGATAGATAGATAGATAGATAGATAGATAGATAGATAGACAGACAGAGAGACAGACAGACAGACAGATAGACAGACAGATAGATAGATAGATAGATAGATAGATAGATAGATAGATAGATAGATAGATAGATAGATAGATAGATAGATAGATAGATAGATAGATAAACAGACAGACAGAGAGACAGATGGACAGACGGACAGATAGATAGATAGACAGACAGACAGACAGACAGACAGACAGACAGAGAGACAGACGGACAGATAAATAGATAGATAGATAGATAGATAGATAGATAGATAGATAGATAGATAGATAGATAGATAGATAGATAGAGAGAGACAGACAGACAGACAGACAGACAGATAGATAGATAGATAGATAGATAGATAGATAGATAGATAGATAGATAGATAGATAGATAGATAGATAGATAGACAGACAGAGAGACAGACAGACAGATAGGTAGATAGATAGATAGATAGATAGATAGATAGATAGATAGATAGATAGATAGATAGATAGATAGATAGACAGACAGAGAGACAGATAGATAGATAGATAGATAGATAGATAGATAGATAGATAGATAGATAGATAGATAGATAGATAGATAGATAGATAGATAGATAGATAGATTGATAAACAGACAGACAGAGAGACAGACAGACAGATAGATAGATAGATAGATAGATAGATAGATAGATAGATAGATAGATAGATAGATAGATAGATAGATAGATAGATAGACAGACAGACAGACAGATAGATAGATAGATAGATAGATAGATAGATAGATAGATAGATAGATAGATAGATAGATAGATAGATAGATAAACAGACAGACAGAGAGACAGACAGACAGACAGATAGATAGATAGATAGATAGATAGATAGATAGATAGATAGATAGATAGATAGACAGACAGACAGACAGACAGACAGACAGACAGACAGACAGATAGATAGATAGATAGATAGATAGATAGACAGACAGACAGACAGAGAGACAGACGGACAGATGGATAGATGGTGGTGTTAAGGGCAGGCGTGGTAACGGTCTGTGTGCATGTAGTCCTGCGTGGTGCAGCCGTCTGCCAATGGTGCTGCACTAACAGGACGACTCATGGAGGACACCACCGCTCGCTGAATGTCTCCAAACGTGGCCGTTGGGTCAGTCAGGTACAGAGATAAGGACTGTCCCTGCTGATGTCAAACCTACCCACCGAGTTTCACTCCTGTCGGTTGACTCCTTTTCGCTCACCGTCGCGCCCCTGAAATGACCTTTCACAAAACCAGCGTATATAAATAATTAAATTAATGTTATTTACCATGTGATAACGTTGTCCTAAATCCCTTCCAGTGTCCAGTCGTAGTATTCCAGTCTGCACTGTCTAACACGCTATGGAATATAATAACAGCCACTGGTAATTTCACAAGTGATTCCAGAGCTCGGAATTCTACCGTGTAAATATCCCCTGTGGTTATGTTTGTGTATTCAGTGTATTATTAATAACGCCTCAGCAGAATAACGGGATCACTGGACTGACACGTGAGATTTCATGACGCACCAAACCGCCTCTTACAGCAATCATAATCAGACGATAATGAGGTCTGAGATTAACAGCCCTGGTTCTGTCCCTCAGGTCATAGGGCACGTGTCCCTCTGGTGTCTAATCAGGGCCAGAATTAGCCCTCCAGAAGAGCTCCTGAGTGAAGAGGTTTTCCAGAAATAGCCCCCTGCAGGGCTATCTTTACCCAGGCTCCTCCACCCTGACTGACTGGGCTGATCTATGCGCAATCTCTGAAACCACCGAGTTATTGGATTTCTGCAGCTATCTGATTATCAAGTGGTCATGTAAACCGCATAGAACCGCTTAGATCGGATTAAGGAGGTCATGAGCGTTCAAACCCATGACCTCCTGATGGTGAGGAAGAATGCTTAACCTGTTGCACTACTCACAAGCTCCACAATCACTGAGTGTGTTTATCTGCTCATTATTGGATTTCTGCAGCTATCTGATTATCAAGTGGTCATGTAAACCACATAAAACCGCTTAGATCAGATTAAGGAGGTTCAAACCCACAACCTCCTGATGGTGGGGGTGAATGCTTAACCTGTTGCCCCACTTACAAGATCCTGAAATCAGTAAGTGTGTTTATCTGTTCGTTATTGAATTTCTGCAGATCTGATTATCAAGTAAATGTGTATTAGATTGGATTAAAGAGATCGTGAGGGTTCAAACCCGCAACCTCCTGATGGTGGGGGTGAATTGCTAACCTGTTGCACCACTCACAAGCTCCGAAATCACTAAGTGTGTTTATCTACTCGTTACTGGATTTCTGCAGTTATCTGATTATCAAGGGGTCATGTAAACCGCATGTCTTAGATTGGATTAAGGAGGTCATGAGGGTTCAAACCCATAACCTCCTGATGGTGGGGGTGAATGCTTAACCTGTTGCCCCACTTACAAGATCCTGAAATCAGTAAGTGTGTTTATCTGTTCGTTATTGAATTTCTGCAGATCTGATTATCAAGTAAATGTGTATTAGATTGGATTAAGGAGGTCGTGAGGGTTCAAACCCGCAACCTCCTGATGGTGGGGGTGAATGCTTAACCTGTTGCCCCACTTACAAGATCCTGAAATCAGTAAGTGTGTTTATCTGTTCGTTATTGAATTTCTGCAGATCTGATTATCAAGTAAATGTGTATTAGATTGGATTAAAGAGGTCGTGAGGGTTCATACCCACAACCTCCTGATGGTGGGGGTGAATTGCTAACCTGTTGCACCACTCACAAGCTCCAAAATCACTGAGTGTGTTTATCTACTCGTTATTGGATTTCTGCAGTTATCTGATTATCAAGTGGTCATGTAAACCGCATGTCTTAGATTGGATTAAGGAGGTTGTGAGGGTTCAAACCCACAACCTCCTGATGGTGGGGATGTATGCTTAACCTGTTGCCCCATAAACACTAAGTGTGTTTATCTGTTCGTTATTAAATTTACACAGATCTGATTATCAAGTAAATGTGTATTAGATCAGATTAAGGAGGATGTGAGGGTTCAAACACACAACCTCCTGGAGGGGGGGGTGAATGCCTAATATGTTGCAAGCTCCTACAATCCATGTGTGGGTTTATCTGATCGTTATTGGATCTCTGCAGTTATCTGATTAT
>JAMWET010007266.1:135000-172500 GCA_024036415.1 Prochilodus magdalenae
ACGCTGCCCACAGGACACTTCCCTCAAGACGCTGCCCACAGGATGCTGCTCACAGGACGCCGCCCACAGGACGCTGCCCACAGGATCCTGTTGGCTGGATAGTTTTGGTTGGTGGACGATTCTCAGTCCAGCAGTGACACCGAGGTGTGCACTACCACTGCTGTGTCTGATCCACTCACACCAGCACCACACACACTAACACACCACCACCACGTCAGTGTCACTGCAGTGCTGGGAATGATCCACCACCCACTTCATACCTGCTCTGTGGTGGTCCTGTGGGGGTCCTGACCATTGAAGAACAGGGTAATACAGTGTACAGAGAAACAGATGGACTACAGTCTGGACCTGCACACCTACAGAGTGTCCTGTATGGTCAGTGGAGCTGATGGACTGGACAGTGAGTGGACCAGCGTGGGGTTGAGAAACGCTGACATCACAGTGAGAACTGCAGAACTGGCAGCTGACCCGTGTAAACAGAGTGACTTGACATCTAGATCCAAACATTACGAACAATACGAACACAGTAACAGCTGTTCTCTGTGTCTGCGGTCTGCTGTCCAGTGTCCCCCCCACCCCTGTAGCTCTCCTGATTGGCTGTTGTTCAGATCTCTGACCTTCTCACACTGCAGGACTTACGAGTACTGTGTCGTAAATACCAGGCTTGGAAACACTGGAAGGCCTCCAATCACTTCAGAGCTCAGTCAAAAGGATGAAGACTGATCTGTGTCTTCCGGATCACCCCAACCTCGAACATTCCTTCAGGTTCTGGAAAGTTCTTATAGGGGGCAAACTGGGGTCAAAAAAAACAAAACAGAAAATATTCCCTGGAATTTCTGCATTCGTCTTCAGCTCCAGCATTAGGTTGGTCAACACAACTGGCCATTTGATCAGAAACATCCATCCATCCAGCCATCCGTCCATCCATCCGTCCATTCGTCCATCCATCCATACATCCATCCATCCATCCATTCGTCCTTCCATCCATCCATCCATGCATTCGTCCATCCATCCATCTGTCCATCCATCCATCCTTCCGTCCATCCATCCATCCATGCATTCGTCCATCCATCCATCCATCCATCCATCAATCTGTCCATACCTTCCATCCATCCATCCATCCATCCATCCATCTATCCATTAATCCATCCATCCATCCTTCCATCCATTCATCCATCCATCCATCCATCCATCCATCCATTCATCTATCCATCTATTAATCCATCCGTCCATCCATCCATCCATCAATCCGTCCGTCCATCCATCCATCCGTCCATCCATCCATCCGTCCGTCCGTCCGTCCGTCCGTCCGTCCGTCCGTCCGTCCGTCCGTCCGTCCGTCCGTCCGTCCGTCCGTCCGTCCATCCGTCCGTCCATCAATCCGTCCGTCCATCCAGCCATCCAGCCATCCATCCATCCATCCATCCATCCATCCATCCATCCATCCATCCATCCGTCCATCCAGCCATCCATCCAGCCATCCATGTCCTACCTCAAGCACTCTACCCTAAACCAATAAAGGTGGAGGCACCGTGGTCAGCACCAAGATGAACGGTTTGCTGTCACACGTCCAGAAGGTCTGGTGTCCCTCCACCTCCACCCCTACCGCACCATCTGCAGGAACTGTGTGAGAATGTTCAAGCTGCAAGGGATGGATTATCACAGGACTCCATTAGGAACCTCTACAGCTCCATACCGAGACATCTGGCATGTTGGGTTAGCAAACACGGCGGCCCAACACCATACTGAGACAGACTTCTGTATGTGTAGCTCAATAAATATTGATCATATCAGTCTAAATTTATCATCAGTTATTGATCCTGGTCACCTTTATCTTCCTTCCCAGCAGCACCGCAACCCCACACCTCCTTCTGGGTGCAGCTGTTTATTTGACGATGACTGTATACGCCAACCAAGCTAGCTAGCAATGGCTTTCAGATCGTATATTTGAAAAAAAACTTTAATATACAGTATATTCATCTTTTTCATCAGTCGTTTATGAAGCCATTTCAGTAATATACGTACTAAGGGAGACATTTTCATGTCATCTTTCAGTTGCATCTTTTTATTCACCCCGGAAAAGAGAACCTTGCCAACCAAGCCCTATGCTAACCCAACCCGCTCTCCTCTACATTCAGTGCACTGTATCTCAGGGTGTTTGGGTAGGTAAGATGAGACGGGGTTAATTGCTCACACCTGTTCAGGATGAAGTCACACTGTGATTACCTGCTTAGAGGAGTTTCACCGTTACCGACATTCCGGTTTTTGGTACAGCATCAACACAGGCCTGCAAGAAAGCACAGCCCCCACATTATAAGGCCGCACCCACTAAACACACAAACAGTCCCATGTCCTGCTCAGTAATTACAGCTGTGGCTGGGCTTTAAAGGGACCTACTGAGCTGTAACGGGTTCCCCGTCCTGTAGACCGGTGGGAGCTTCCTTAGTCTACACTCACAGAGTCTCAAAGTATTCACAAGAAGGAGAAGAAGCTCTCTTTCCCAGGAACCACTTTTCTCCACCATCGGGAACGCCCCATTGGAATTTCACCCTTTGTTCTTTGTTACAAGATGATGTAATCCCGTAACGCAGTCCTAATCGCCCGCCTACCTGCAAACTTGGCATGCGCTCACACAGCTACTACTGGTGGGTGTGTAAGGGTTGAGCCAATCTGTCGGTGGGCAAACAGAGTGGGCAAGCTGACCAGTCACACTGGGTTCAACTAGAAGGTGTGCCACGCTTCTTGGGGACCTGGTCGGTGTGGACCAGGTGGACTCGCCTGTAACTAGCGTCAGTGTTTTCCTGTCCCGGAACTGCTCTGCAACTAGCTGTGAGGCACTGCTGGGCAATTTAGTCGCGACCAGCTTGACGAAATTGGGACAAGTGAATGTCGGCTCCCCCCCTTGAAGCCGTCAAGTCCCGTCTGGACATCCCCAGCCTTGCTACTGGGTTTTATTTTGCTCTCATTGACCTCAAGTCAGGGTACTCATGTGCTGAGCTCAGGATCTTAGAAACAAAGGAGGTCAGTGCTATCATAGACATGAGGGGGGTCAAAGGTCAACTGACTTTTCACCAGCCCACGCCTTTTGACCTCACCACACTCACCGTTAACCTGACCAACCTCAATGGAAGGGTTGGGCCATACCACGTTCACTTGTTTCCCACACCACAGCTAAGGTCCCCCCCAGAGAGCACGTGCAGTAATGATAACCTTGGGGGTCACTGGAATCCCTTCGGTGTGAACACTTCGGTGTGGTTGGTCAACGGTTAACAACACTACCCCCCAGAGCTACCACCACATATGGGAGACAGGGGTTCGAATCCCAGTCTAGGTAGCAATGGCTGAGCTACATCGAGAAGTGTCCTTGGGCAAGACTCCTAACACCTTACTGGCCTACCTGTAATTTGAATGACCTTGTGAGTCGCCCTGGATAAGAGCGTCAGCCGGATGCCTAAATGTAACCCGAGTGTTCCAGACAGACTAGGCATTCTAGTAGATGGAAAATGAGCATGATACGTCCCCTTTACAGCTAGTTAACTTGGACTGTGCCTCCATTTGGGAATGACAGTCCTGCAAGAAGGGCTGCCCTCTAGAAGTCAACAAGTCGAATCGTCACTCGGGGACCCTTTAAGTCGCCTGAGAACAGTGACCTTTGTTATTTTCGTAAAAAAGACTAAAGCTTACAAAAATGCACAAGAACTTTAAGGATGTAACAAGACATGTTAATAATTATTAAAGGGAATAACAAATATATTGTCGCTGTCCAATGAAAAACATGTATCTCCATTTTTGTCCATTTTGACTTTTATGCATCATTTGAAAACAGCTACTGCTGTTTATACTTTGTGAGATTTGCATGATGAACGGACCAACTGAAATGGCCCAGAAGTGCTTGGAAGGACGTCTGGTTCCATTAACTTACATTAAAATCGAATGAGGTTTTTGGCCTCTCCTGTAAAGTTGCCATTTTGGAGATACTTGTTTTTCTTTTGACAGTGACGATATATTAAAGGTCTAGCTGGGCTGTGGCGCATGCTTGCTAAAAAATGAAATCCATGTGACAGCATGCGCTGGCGGTTCACCGCTGAAGGCAGCTGAAGCTGTGAAGCTGAGAAACACGGGGGGGCGAAGTCTGGAGGAGCTTCTGAAGAAGAGAACCCGAACGAACGGAACCGAATTCTGCTCGTCATTTAGTCAGACATCCAACACTGCTCCAAACGAGGGAGCTGACTTTCGGTTTAGACGTAACGGCTGTTTGCGGTGAAGGAGAAACGGAGCGGAGACGTTTGTTTTATTATAACTCCGTTATTTTAGATCCTAAATTACAGATATGTTTATTTATTGGTCTACAGCTGAGATTATCTTTATTTAAGGATAAGTACAGTCACTTAATACGCCTGCCGATAAACGAGAGATAATGATTCCAGCGTGGGTAATATAATAAACGGTTTCAGCTCTACCATTCTTCTCTTCATCTATAAATAATTTAAATATGGACTAATCTGGTTTTATTTAGCAGCTCATTATTTATGAGAGATGAAAGACGAAGGGTCCTCCTACTGAAGAAGCTGTTAGAAGTGAGAGTAAAAGACTAGAAGCTATAAGCGCTAATGTTTAGCATGTATACGAGCTGCTGCCCGGCGCTGTATCCTGTAATTAAATCAGACTCCAGTTCAGATAGATCATCATAAGCCCCGCCTCTTTTAGTTCAGAACTATGTTCCTGTGACTCTGCTGACTTTCTAAATGAGGAGATCAGATCTGAACCGTGTGCAGACTGATTTACTGAGTACTAGATAATGTACATGGAGAGAAAACATGAACGAGTAGTCGAATGGTCGGACAGGACGGGCGAATCCGATTCCACTGACAAAATTCGGAGTGGGGTACAGGCCTACCTGCATGTAAAGCAGTGATAGCCAAGTATGATAGTAAGACAGGACAAAAAATATTTATGCATCTCATCTTCCTCTTTACTTCCAGGTTCTTCTACCTATGGACAATATCAGGCCAGTTTCAACATGGCAGGAGTTACAGGCTCCGTCCGGTTTGACTCCACTGAGCAGACAGCGCTGGTCAACCTTACCGGCATCAACACTACAGACTGTGGGTCCTTCAACCTCTCCCTCACCGAGTTTCCCGTTATGTACGGTCACACGGCCCATCCTTGTGAGAAAGCCCAGATCGGAGAGCGGGTGTTCACCTTCACTGTTGGTTCTCCTGCCTCTGTGCTGAACATCTCTGGAATCCTTGGCCAGAGGTCCAGCCTGGAAGCAATGTCGGTAGTGCTAGAGATGTGCGATGGGACGAAGGCTTGTGCGAGCCTACTAGCAAGGTCAACGGTGACCACGAAGCAGGCACGGTTCTTCAGACAGGTGGCTGGGAACATCTACCTCCGCCAGGTAACAGGGGAACAGGGTGCCACGCTTCTTGGGGACCTGGTCGGTGTGGACCAGGTGGACTCGCCTGTAACTAGCGTCAGTGTTTTCCTGTCCCGGAACTGCTCTGCAACTAGCTGTGAGGCACTGCTGGGCAGCTTAGCCACGACCAACTTGACGAAATTGGGCCAAGTGAATGTCGGCTCCCCCCTTGAAGCCGTCAAGTCCCGTCTGGACATCCCCGGCCTTGCTACTGAGTTTTGTTTTGCTCTCCTCAACCTCAAGTCAGGGTACTCATGTGCTGAGCTCAGGATCTTAGAAACAAAGGAGATCCGTGCTATCATAGACATGAGGGGGGTCAAAGGTCAACTGACTTTTCGCCAGCCCACCCCTTTTGACCTCACCACCCTCACCGTTAACCTGACCAACCTCAATGGAAGAGTCGGGCCATACCACGTTCACTTGTTTCCCACACCACAGCTAAGGTCCCCCCCAGAGAGCACGTGCAGTAATGATATCCTTGGGGGTCACTGGAATCCCTTCGGTGTGAACACTCAGGCTTCCGTGTACCCTCCGTCACCCGGCTCCACCCATGACTACTACGAGGTGGGGGATCTCAGCTCCAGGCACGGATCTTTAGCAAATGCCAACGACTTCCAGGCCAGCTTTACCGACTGGAACTTGCCCTTGTTTGGACAGAACAGCATTGTGGGACGCTCTGTGGTTCTCCACCAGCCAGATGGAACAAGATTCGCCTGTGCGAGCATTGGCTATCCTGGGGAGGTGATCGCAGCCAGGGCTGTCTTCCAGACCCCGGTGGTGGGGTCTATCCTGTTCACCCAGCTGAGCGGAGAGCCTTATTCCGATGTCTCTGTGTTCCTGGAGTTGTCTTATGGACAACCATCCAGCCCTGCAACCCAGAAACACCACTGGCACATCCACAGCGACCCGATCAGCACAGAGACGGACAGCGACGAGGGCCGCTGTGGGTCGACTGGGGGCCACTGGAACCCATATAGCATCAACACCAGCTTGAGTAGCTACAGGGTAAACTGCAAACCACAGTGTCCTTTTGCTTGTGAAGTTGGAGACCTGTCCAGGAAAAACAACCTGTTGAATTTGGGACCTGGTGTAGGCAAACTGTCCAGCAGGTACTTCTTCACAGACACTACAGCCTGGCTCTCTGGACCAGGCGCCATGATCGGCAGGTCCGTGGTGATACATGGACCTGAAGAGGCAGGCCGTCGCATTGCCTGCGCTAACCTCACCCTCCTTCGCTTTCCCTCAGCTGAGTCTGGATCCTGGCAAGGTTATGGGTCCTCCAGGGGACAGGTCCACTTCTTCCAGTCCTCTCCCCAAGGTCCAACCAACCTCCACATCTCTCTGACTGGGCTGGAAGCTAGAGCTGCTGGATACCATGTCCATCTACTGCCAGTAAAGAGCGGGCAGGAGGCTTGTTCCAACGAGAACATCATGGGCCACTTTAACCCCTATGGGGTGAACATCTCGTCATCTCCTGCTCCAGGGAGTGGTACAGTGGATCAGTATGAGATCGGAGATATCAGCGGGAAGTTCGGCTATCTGACAGATCAGAACCAGGTCCAGAACCATTACACGGATGGTAATATGCCACTGAGTGGACCCAACAGCATCGTAGGACGGTCGCTGGTTATCCACTACAAGAACGGAACAAGGTCAGTTCACTACTAATGTTGAGAGTCTCCAAAGTTGGTGGTTCCAGTTTAGTCATGAGAGTGTCATGCCAATGGTACAGCTCAGGTTCCCTTTGAAATCCTAAAAGCAGAACAAGGAACCGTACGATACAAAAAGGCATCAAGGAGAAGGCCCTTAACGTCATCATGCTTCAGTCCCTAGTTCCCCATTGTGGTCCCCAGTTCCCCAAATGTGCAATATCACTGAATGCACTGTATGGCATTTGGAGCCTTAAGACAGATCTATTGAGACCATTGGTAAGCCAGTCCCAACTGGATTAGACAATTACAGAAACATCTGTAAACAAGGGTAACCCAAACAATAGTCACCCAAACCATAATGCATAAAGCCTACAGCTCTGGAAAAATTAAAGAGCCCACTCCAGTTTCTTCTTACATCAGCATCTCCACATGTACAGCAGGTTCTTAGTGAGGAACCGAAGGTCGGGTTCTAGCTTTACTGGCAGATACAGTGAGGTCAAGCAGCAAACACACAGGACAACACAGCTACAGACTGGCAGAGGGCCAAACCCCCTCTCTACTGACCGTGATGAGCGACACCTCATTCCAATATCCCTTACCCACTGTAAGATGACCTCGAGTGACCTACAGAGAGACTGGCGAGCGGTGGCTGGGGTGAAACGCACAGCGAGCATGGTTCTAAAAACAGGCTTCTGGAGGTCATTAGTGATTTTCTAAATACACAGATCTAATACAATATCTGATCTGGAGTTTGGGAGACATGGTTCCAGTAGTGTAGAGAATCAAACAGAACCAACACAAACCCAGAACCTGTACACCTAGAGAACCTGATCATTTGGAGGTGGTCTCAAATTTTTCCATAGCTGTATACAGGCACCCTTTAAAGCCTGAGTGGGCATATTTGATATTTGGACCCATTGAAGTCCATTATTAGGGCTCTGGGAAACATGCTGTTCATCTCAGTTTCCCCCGAAGCTATTTGGAATCCATTATAGGATCAGATATCTACATACCGACCAACCCTCTAGTAGGAGGAGCCTATTGGGATGTTAATACTAACACAGTCTATTCATATCTACCTATACATGGAGTAGAGCTCCTGTAAATCAGATGACTGTGAGCGTCTTGGAAATTCCGAACTGTGTCTTTTACACCTCATAGCTAAAGAAGAACTTTATAAATCACTCGTGTTCGGAACACTAAGGGAAGGCATGAGTGTATTTGGCCGTTTTTGGGTCTGGAAGGAAACACAGCCGACAGAGGAAAATCGGTGTTGCCTTTAAGACCAGACCTAATCCATCTCAATCTGAACCCCTCTCACTTACATGTAAATCTCCTGCAGGATGCAGTGTGCTGACATCACGGCCGGAAGCTCTTCAGATGCATCCTGGGTCCTCGCCAAGGCGGTGTTCTATGGAGGCGTGAATGGGACAGTAACCCTGGTAGACCAAAAACTGCCAACAGTAACATCAACAGTTCACTGCAAACAGGGTGAGACAGAAAAGCAGGGGAAAGTGCAATATACATGAGAGCCCAAAAACCTCCATTTAATTTGAATGAAGTGGTACATACATACGTCTTTCCACAGCAGTTTAGGGCCATTTATAGTCCATTCTCAGGACATTTTTCACAAAGAAAAACAGGATGCAAAATGAGGCATAATCTCCAAAAAATGGATACATGTTTTTTCCTTTACGAAGCGACGAGTCATAGATATATATATACAGGAGGGGCCAAAAACCACATTAATTTGAATGGAAGTCAATGGAACCAGACGTCTTTCCAAGCAGTTTTAAGCCATTTCTGTTGGTCCATTCTTCAGGAAATTTTCACACAGTGTAAACAGCAGCTCATGTGATCAAATGAGGCAAAAAAGTAAAAATCAACAAAAATGGAGATACATGTTTTTCTTTGGACATCTATATATATAGATTAGAGTATTAGAGTGAGAGGATACGTTCACTGGGGAAAACCATACTGTTGAACGCCTTTAGGCTTCACACAAGATGAGTCATTGTTGGGCATGGAGGCATACAGGTTCCTTATGGCATCCTGTAGCACCTTTGCCCCCAGATGTTGCAGCTGGTTCTATGAATGCTCCATTGTTGATAAATCTGGCAACCGGGCAAACTAAAGAGTGTTGCAATCTGGCAGAGACGTTCCTGTGAAACCCTTAGGCAACGCATGTGGGCGGAGGACGTCCTGCACACGTCGCTGAGCTGTTAGTGTCTCTCGTATCACTACTACGGGTGAATGACTGTCATATGAAACGGCTCCCCAGATCATCACACCGACAGCTGGGGCAGCCTGTCGCTCATCATATGGTTGTCATGTTTATCATATGGGCCCTTTAAAATTTAATATTAGTGCTAAATTTGTGATCTGTGATCTGATGGAATTTGTAAGTGGTCTTTACCACGAGGCTGAATCCTACATCTATGGTATATTTTATGATGTTTATGTGGACTTTATATGACCAAAACATTTTATATGGCCATTTTCTAAATGAAGCAGGCTCTTTTTTTGTTACTGTGCCTTTAAGGCTGATATATGTATTCGACCCCTGTTCTGATTGGCTGTCTTGTGTTCCTCATTTAATCTTAATCACTTCATCATGACAAGACAGAGCTAAAACTGATGTAGGCTGGTGGATGATGGTTATATTTAAAACTATGCCTGCATAATTTTTAGGGGTTACAAAAAATAAAAAATATATAGAAAATTACTAGAAAGTTAATGTTTTGGTTACATAAAGTCCATTTAACCATCATAAAATATACTATAAATGTAGGATATGGGCTCTTTAAAAAAAAAAGACCACTCACAAATTCTATAAGCAAAAATCTATTATCAATTTAGCACTGATATTAAGATTTATTATTAGATTTTAAAGGGCCCATATGATGAACATGACAACGACCTTTTATTACTATAAGAGTCTGAAGTAATATGCCAACACAAAACTGTTCATTCCCCAGTCCATATAGTCCATGCGGCAAAACCAATCTGTTTACTGTTGTTGTGATGTCACAAGAACCAACTAATTTACATATTACATCATATCCACACCTATTCAAAACTGCACAGTATAGCTCCACCCACTCAAATTGAAGTTCTGGGGAGCTTCTCAGCTCTGGGTGCTTTTTAAATGAAAATCAGATCAGAGCTTATTTACATAGTTAAAAGTCTTAAAGGCACAGTAGCAGCCTGTTTAATTCATAAGAGATGAAGAGAGGTTGGAAAATGTTCATGTAAAAATGAATTATGAGCATTTTTGTTATAGAAAGCCACAGAACCGTTATAAAAGGACCCTTACGGGAAAAAACCCACATAAATAAGATACACTAAAAATGTAACATATGGGCCCTTTAATGTCTCCCTGCACACATATGCTATTCCGTGTGTAAACTTTACAGCCACTGATGCAGTGATAGGCACAGTCTGCTTTGAGAAGACATGCTGCAGGTCCATCCAGCTGGCATGCTGGATGTGTTGTGTCCCTTTCACCCTCGGTCCAGCTGAAGAGGGGATGTCTCTTTAAATCTGCCACAAAAAGATGACGCTGCTTTCGGTGGGGTGCAGGGACGAGGCTGGGCTGGAGGGGAGAGAGGAGATATCATACCCTGCAACAAAATGATCTTATATCTAGTTAGTGTATCCTACAGTTGCCTTTCTGGCATGGTTGGAAACTTCTGGAAACCAGTACATATTCTACATATCCTAGGTACTACTCAAATACTAAATCCGCCTATAGTATGTAGTATGTGACCAAACTGGATGGTGTTCTACTCCAGTCAGAGGTTCTAGTATACAGGTGGAGCTATCTTCATGGTGTACTGTGTCCCATCATGCACCGCGGCCTCACCAGCTCTCCTCAGCCTGCTTCAGCCAGAGAAAATGGCTGTGGGTAACACTGGGGAGATAAACACAGCCCACTCCGAGTATAAATGTGGGTGTAGTGATTGTAGTGGGGCAGGTGTTCATCAGAATGAGCCTCAGAAAGTTAAATATACAGGTCTGAAGATTAATAAAAGATGAACTCGCTTTAGAGGATCAGTTTTAGAGTGAAATAGCCGAGGGGAGCTAACCGCTAGGCTAACCGTATCTCAGGGGAACTAAGCAGCGTTAGCAGCAGCTAGCCCTAAACAGTGAATACAGTAATAACAGCTCTGAGGTAAATGTGGGTGTAGTGATTGTAGTGGGGTGTGTGTTCATCAGAATCACACAGGGGGCATATACAATGTGCAGTACATACTACTGTAGTGTGCAATGTGCGGTATAGTAGTGTGCCATTTGGAACACAGCCATTAGCTTAAAAACAGTGAGATCTAAACGCTCACCATGTGGACAGGGATACAGTCTTACTTCCTGCAGGGGCGTGGCTAAGAAAGGCTCCACCTACAGACCTCAACAATGTTTTAGTAGTGACATGAAAATGCAGAATTTCAAAAATCTAATTCTTGATCAAGCCTTTTAACTTTTGATTTGCCTTTTAACGTAAACAAAATTAGAAAATCTGAGTACTACAGTTAGAAGTGCATATTTAGGATTCAGGGTAAATGTCGGGGTTAGGGGGTTTAGTGTAAATGTATAGGTTAGGGTTTAGTGTAAATGTAGGGGTTAGGGGTTTAGTGTAAATGTAGGGGTTAGGGGGTTTAGTGTAAATGTAGGGGTTAGGGGGTTTAGTGTAAATGTAGGGGTTAGGGGTTTAGTGTAAATGTAGAGGTTGGGGTTTAGTGTAAATGTAGGGGTTAGGGGGTTTAGTGTAAATGTAGGGGATAGGGGTTTAGTGTAAATGTAGGGGTTAGGGGTTTAGTGTAAATGTAGGGGTTAGGGTTTAGTGTAAATGTAGGGGTTAGGGTTTAGTGTAAATGTAGGGGTTAGGGGGTTTAATGTAAATGTAGGGGATAGGGGTTTAGTGTAAATGTAGGGGTTAGGGGTTTAGTGTAAATGTAGGGGTTAGGGTTTAGTGTAAATGTAGGGGTTAGAGGGTTAAGTGTAAATGTAGGGGTTAGGGTTTAGTGTAAATGTAGGAGTTAGGGGGTTTAGTGTAAATTTAGGAGTTAGGGTTTAGTGTAAATGTAGGGGTTAGGGGTTTAGTGTAAATGTAGGGGTTAGGGGGTTTAATGTAAATGTAGGGGTTAGGGGTTTAGTGTAAATGTAGGGGTTAGGGGTTTAGTGTAAATGTAGGGGTTAGGGGTTTAGTGTAAATGTAGGGGTTAGGGGTTTAGTGTAAATGTAGAGGGTTAGGGGGTTTAGTGTAAATGTAGAGGGTTAGGGGGTTTAGTGTAAATGTAGAGGGTTGGGGGTTTAGTGTAAATGTAGAGGGTTAGGGGGTTTAGTGTAAATGTAGAGGGTTAGGGGGTTTAGTGTAAATGTAGGGGTTAGGGGTTTAGTGTAAATGTAGGGGTTAGGGGGTTTAGTGTAAATGTAGAGGGTTAGGGGGTTTAGTGTAAATGTAGGGGTTAGGGGTTTAGTGTAAATGTAGGGGTTAGGGGGTTAGTGTAAATGTAGGGGTTAGGGGTTTAGTGTAAATGTAGGGGTTAGGGGTTTAGTGTAAATGTAGGGGTTAGGGTTTAGTGTAAATGTAGAGGGTTAGGGGGTTTAGTGTAAATGTAGAGGGTTAGGGGGTTTAGTGTAAATGTAGGGGATAGGGGTTTAGTGTAAATGTAGGGGTTGGGGGTTTAGTGTAAATGTAGAGGGTTAGGGGGTTTAGTGTAAATGTAGAGGGTTAGGGGGTTTAGTGTAAATGTAGGGGATAGGGGTTTAGTGTAAATGTAGGGGTTAGGGGTTTAATGTAAATGTAGGGGTTAGGGGTTTAGTGTAAATGTAGGGGTTAGGGGTTTAGTGTAAATGTAGGGGTTAGGGGTTTAGTGTAAATGTAGGGGTTAGGGGTTTAATGTAAATGTAGGGGATAGGGGTTTAGTGTAAATGAAGGGGCTAGGGTTTAGTGTAAATGTAGGGGTTTGGGTTTAGTGTAAATGTAGGGGTTAGGGGTTTAGTGTAAATGTAGGGGTTAGGGGTTTATTGTGAATCTGATATCTGATATGTGTTCTGATATCACTACAATGCTTGAGGTGAATAAGTAACTGTATGTATTCTCTGTTTCCCTTCAGTCCCAACAGAGTTTTCCTGATGGCAGCTTTGGAGATGTAGCCCTGCTGGTGGATGTTCGTGCGTCCAAAGCACTTAACGTAAGTAGCTAAATGCTAGCCATAATTTTAACTCATGCCTAGACAATCATACAAACTAGCTGGTGAAACATGAAGCGTTAGGCTGTACTCTTGCATGTAAACCCAGTCCTGTGCCCATTTGGATCAGGTGACCAAAGCCTCCTGGTACATCTCTGAAAATCGTACTGGTGGACTGCCTGCTGGATGTACTGGAATGAGAGGAACCTTCAACCCCTTCAACATGACGGCTCAGGTGAGCCAGTACATGGCAGTAATGGATTAGAGTTATGTATAACAGCTAAGGACGGGACCTCCAGGTATCATGAGGCCATCATGGAAATGAGATCTGGAGTCCCTCATGTGGGCAAGATCCGCATTACAACATGACTTGAGAGATTCACTTAAGAATGGGCCAAATGCATGAGGCCTATACCAAGAACATCTCCCTCCTCTTTCTGTCCTCCAACAGAGCTCCAGCTGTTCTCAGCTCACTCCTCAGGCCTGTGAGGTGGGGGATCTGACTGGTAGGCATGGCTCCATCAGCCTTACGCAGAGAGAGCTGTTCACCGACTCCCAACTGCAACTGGCTGGAGACTTTACAGGTACCCCTGGACACAGGCAACGCGGGGCTGCGGAGCGGTCCAGCTGGCTGTGCTTGCTTCTTTGGTATAGCACTGCAGCTATGAGGCTAATGTGGCTAAGTAGTAGAAGCTAACAGCCGCTAATTAGCTCTGTGAATCTGCAGGGCACCTCAGATCATGTTGGCTTGTTAATTGTCCCCAGTGGATTAGCTCGTGTATTTCCTAACACTGTGTGGCACACAGTACAGACAAACATCAGGCCTCAAGATGGCCGCCACTACTGTTTTCAGCTAAGTGTATTCCGTATTTGAGTCTGGGGAGGGGGTGGGGGGTGTATTGTGGTCATTCATGTATGTGTGACAAGTATATCGGACATTCACGGAAATAAGGAAGAAATTTACGGACATTTACAGAAATACGGAACAAATCGTGTCCCGTATTGGTTTAATATGGGACGCAACATTTACTTGCCAAATAAAGGACGATTCCGTATTTTACGGGACGGGTGGCAACCCTACTTGTAGGTCATACAGTGTGAGAAACCAGAAAAGCAAGTATATTTGAGACTACTGTACACTTCCAAATGTTCAAGGCAAGTGTGAGGTGAGTTTGGCATGCAGTTAGCATAATGCTAGCTGGTAGAATGTATGACATCGTTTGTTAGCTATGTTAGCCTTGTAGCTCCAGTGAAAAACCAAAGAAATAAACTTTCTTTGCTAATCTTTTCAAACTTTTCTTTGCTAGTCTTATACATTTGGGAAACTAGGCCTTGTGAAACTAGTTTCTTGTAGTTAAACCTTCAGTTTATACAATTCATTTGAATCTACAGCTCCTGCTGATTAACCAGTTCCTGTCAAGAGTTAGCTAGGCTAAAAGACAGCCTCCACATGCCTGGAGTAGGTTTAGCTAGGGTTGCCACCCGTCCTGTAAAATACGGAATCGTCCTTTACTTGGCGATTAAATGTTGCGTCCCGTATTAAACCAATATTTCTGTAAATGTCTAAATTTGTTCCGTATTTCCATAAATTTGTTCCTTATTTCTGTAAATTTGTTCCGTATTTCCGTAAATTTGTTCCGTATTACCGCAAATGTCCGATAAACGCGTGTGTCGCACATGATTGATCACACTCTCCCCCGGAATCACATCACATACGGGAAGCGATTTTGAACACATGTCACTCACACATGACCACGCCCCCCACCCTCCTTTATTTTCATTTCTGAAAGGTGGCAACCCTAGTTTTACCAGTGTCTGAAAAACACAGTCAGTACGTTAGCATCAAGCCAGACTTTTATAATGACAAGTGACTTTTCATCAGTTGTCTACAGATCGCTGGTCCTAATGGCAGGAAACCAAACCATCGCTTGTTCAGACATCGTCCCAGAATCACCCTCGGCTCAGCAAATCTTCCCTAATGTGACTTTCTTCAGAAGGTATGTCTTTACACAAACGCTCTTGCGTGCAGGTAGCCATGTTCTATTCAATGTGGAACAGCAGCTCTTGGGGTTCTTGGGGGAACTCATGGTGTCTTTACATTTCTAACGAGGTTAGGGCTAGGGTTTAAGGTTAGGGTTAGGGTTTAAAGTTAGGGTTTAAGGTTAGGGTTAGGGTTTAAGGTTATGGTTTAAGGTTAGGGTTAGGGTTTAAGGTCATGGTTTAAGGTTATGGTTTAAGGTTAGGGTTAGGGTTTAAGGTCATGGTTTAAGGTTATGGTTTAAGGTTAGGGTTAGGGTTTAAGGTTCAGCTTAGGGTTTAAAGTTAGGGTTATGGTTTAAGGTTAGGGTTAGGGTTTAAGGTTAGGGTTAGGGTTTAAAGTTAGGGTTTAAGGTTAAGGTTAGGGTTTAAGGTTAGGGTTAGGGTTTAAGGTTCGGCTTAGGGTTTAAGGTTAGGGTTAGGGTTAAAAGTTATGGTTTAAGGTTAAGGTTAGGGTTTAAGGTTAGGGTTAGGGTTTAAGGTTAGGGTTTAAGGTTAGGGTTATGGTTTAAGGTTAGGGTTAGGATTTAAGGTTAGGGTTAGGGTTTAAGGTTATGGTTTAAGGTTAGGGTTTAAGGTTAGGCTTTGGGTTTAAGGTTAGGATTATGGTTTAAGGTTAGGGTTAGGGTTTAAGGTTAGGATTATGGTTTAAGGTTAGGGTTAGGGTTTAAGGTTAGGGTTAGGGTTTAAGGTTATGGTTTAAGGTTAGGGTTTAAGGTTAGGCTTTGGGTTTAAGGTTAGGATTATGGTTTAAGGTTAGGGTTAGGGTTTAAGGTTAGGATTATGGTTTAAGGTTAGGGTTAGGGTTTAAGGTTAGGCTTAGGGTTTAAGGTTTAGGGTTAGATTGCCAAACATTCAGTAGACTTGAATAAAGTTTCTTGTCAGTGTTTTTGCGTATGACCACGCTGTTGATGTGGAAAGCTACCATCATGAGCGGCTCCATCTTGCTGGTATGGTCAGATACTGTAGCCAACACCACTGGTTCTGGAGATCTGCTTTCCTGCAGTTCCAACCATAATCTGCCACACCTGCTCAAACTAGGTAACCTCCTCAGAAGTTCTGGACTGACAGAATGTTTCAGTGATAGTTAGGGTGGAACAGCATGCAGGAAAGCCCAGCACTTCTTCAGTGGTTGGTTTAGCGCTCTTGTCCATTTGTTTGGCTGGTGGTCTACCATGTCAGTGTCACCGATGTGCTATTACTGATGCGGTGATGTACAATTCAAGTCTGTAACTGTACGCTTGTATAGTAGTTGAAGTAGTGTTGGTATTTGAGTATTTGAGACCTGAGTTTCGCGAGGAAGTCTGGTGACTGGAAATCATATTTGGCCAGATTCCTTGCTAAATGCTGCCAGCAGGAAGTTCTGACCTCTTATATGAAAAGCTAGCCTGGCAGAAGGTCCAGTTTTATTGTAATTTGGCGATCAGAATTAGATTTGCCAACCTCTTTCAGTATGATCATATTTGTGTTAGAAAGCTCTGGTTTAAGGATCATACATTTTTGTATCCAATTTGTTGAACTTACTTGTTACTTCTAGTCTCTGTTGCAACTAGCATCTATAAAATTAAATGGAACTTGGGACTTAAAACAGTGTCCCTGTCACATACTACTAGAAAACGATGTATAAACCAAATGGACAGTTTATCATTAAAACCAGGACTAAGAGGTAAAATCCCACTGCTGTGTTGGCATTGTTGGACTGTGAAATCATTTGGTTGGAAAATAACACAATCAAAAATATTTTTTTCTGTCTGAAAGGGAGATATTGTCACATCCTGCCCTGTCCTGTTTGTCTGTCTTATCTGTCTTTCTGTTTCTGTCTTGTCATGTCCATGTGCTTCTGTTTGTTTTGGTTTTTTTCTCCTCCTGTCTCCGCCCCCTTGTTAGGCCCCTCATCTGTCCCTTGTTTCTGGCTCCACCCCTTCCCAGTTGTCTCTTGTTAGCCCTTGTTGTTTTATACTCCATGTTGTGGCCTTTGACCTTGCTTGCCGTTTGTTCCCCTGCCGGTGTTTTGTTCCCCTGCCGATGTTTTGTTCCCATGCCAGTTGTTTTGTCTCCTTGTCCGTCGTTTTGTCTCCCTGTCGGTTGGTTTTGTCTCCTTGTTGGTTGGTTTTGTCTCCCTGTCTGTTGGTTTTGTCTCCTTGTCTGTTGGTTTTGTCTCCCTGTCGGTTGGTTTTGTCTCCCTGTCGGTTGGTTTTGTCTCCTTGTCTGTTGGTTTTGTCTCCCTGTCGGTTGGTTTTGTCTCCCTGTCGGTTGGTTTTGTCTCCTTGTCTGTTGGTTTTGTCTCCTTGTCTGTTGGTTTTGTCTCCCTGTCGGTTGGTTTTGTCTCCTTGTCCGTTGGTTTTGTCTCCTTGTCTGTTGGTTTTGTCTCCTTGTCCGTTGGTTTTGTCTCCTTGTCTGTTGGTTTTGTCTCCCTGTCGGTTGGTTTTGTCTCCCTGTCTGTTGGTTTTGTCTCCCTGTCTGTTGGTTTTGTCTCCCTGTCTGTTGGTTTTGTCTCCCTGTCTGTTGGTTTTGTCTCCCTGTCTGTTGGTTTTGTCTCCCTGTCTGTTGGTTTTGTCTCCCTGTCGGTTGGTTTTGTCTCCTTGTCCGTTGGTTTTGTCTCCTTGTCTGTTGGTTTTGTCTTCTTGTCCGTTTGTTTTGTCTCCCTGTCGGTTGGTTTTGTCTCCTTGTCTGTTGGTTTTGTCTCCTTGTCTGTTGGTTTTGTCTCCTTGTCGGTTGTTTTCGTATTCCTGTTCAGTATTTCTCAGTTTGCCAGTTTTTTTGTTTTTTTTTTACTCTTATTCATTAAAACACTTGCGCTTGCATCCCATCTTCTTGTCCTGTCCCCGTGTAACAGATATTCAAATTAGATTAGATAGTTGGTTTGCTGTTCCTTGTTTAGTGGACAAGAAAGGCAACCTAGTAAAGGGAGTGTATGCAATAGACTCAAATAGCACTGGACATGTGTCCTATGTCGAGGTCTTCATGTCTTATGAATTGTTCATAAATGGTTGCTACTCTCAACATACAGGTTTTCATTAATAGCAGTCATGTGTAGAAACTCTATCAATCTAAAATGTTCACCAACTTTTCAAACGTATGTGTTTATGTTGGAATTCCAGTCTCACTTTATTGAATATCAGACCAATGTGTCAGACATTACCTGGAATTTGAGGTGGACCAATGTGGCCAGCTAAAGTCAGTTCAGCACGAACAGGGAACCAAAACTGAGAGCGGAACATGTGCACCTGCAAAAAAACGAACGCAGCGCCCATTTTAAATACTCTCATCATCCAGAATAGCTGCACCGATAGCTGCACCCAGAAGGAAGCAACCGTCAAGTTTCACGCTCAGCTGCACGTGTGACATAAGCAAGGACAGGCCTTAGCGCTGCCCCCGACTGACCCAACAGCCGGTTAAGCAGCGATGGCCTCCATGAGTCATCCTGTTAGTGCAGCACCATTGGCAGACGGCTGCACCATGCAGGACTACATGCACACAGACCGTTACCACGACTGTCCTTAACACCACGTCACCGTCACCAAAGACTGCAGTGGTGTCGTACCAGACTGTCATGGAGTGACTCAGAATGGCAGTGGGTCATCTTCAGTGACGAGTCCCGCTTTAGTCTTGGTGGAGACGATCAGTGAATCCGTGGAGGCACCGTGGTCAGCACCAAGATGAACGGTGTGTTGTCACGTGTCACACGTCCAGAAGGCCTGGTTTCAACAAACCTCCACCTTCTGTATGTCAGTAAAATACAAGGTAGAACTGTGTAGTCAAGACTCGTTTGGTAGCTCGGCATTTACCTCCCTCGAGGTTTGACATTAACAGTTCTCGGTGCAGCTGGATTCTGAAACTTCCTGATGGGCTGAAGCTAGCTGGTAAATATGGGCAGCATCACCTCGACATGACTGACCCTTAACACCACAGCCCCTCAGGGCTTAGCCTTCTGTTGTACTCCCTGGTCACCCACGATTGCCCAGCCCACACAGCTCCAGTGGCATCATCAAATTTGCAAATGATACAATGATTGTGGGCCTGGACTCCATCAACACCGAGAACACCAACCGAGAGGTCAACTTTCTAACACCCTATAACCTTTCCCTCTATGTCAACAAGACCAAGCAGCTGATAGTGGACTTCAGTAGCTTCAACTTCCTCTGTGCTCACAGCACCGTGATACTTGGGTCGAACACACCACACAAGAGGCAGAACCTCTCAGAACCTTTGACCCAGGCACCGGGGAAAGCATTTTAATGGGCACCCTCACCAACGCTCTGTAATTGAGCAGAAAGCTCTGCAAAGGGTGGTGCAGACTACTCAGCACTATACACCAGCCACTACCTGTTCCCACGGTTGTCGAGGGGAAGGAGGTGAAAAAGCATAAAGTCCAGGACCAGCTGGTTCCAGAACAGTCCTTCCTTCAGGTCATTAGCCTGCTGAACAGCCAGTAGTATCAGTCAACAGGCCTGTCACTACACATCGCGCCTAAATCATCACCGTGACGACGTCCATAAATAATCCACACCACATCCACACCCCATTACAGAGTCACTCTGCACTTTACTGGGACTTACCCCGCATCTCATATTCTATACCCTGTATACCCCGCATCTCATATTCTATACCCTGTATACCCCGCATCTCATATTCTATACCCTGTATACCCAACATCTCATATTCTATACCCTGTATACCCAACATCTCATATTCTATACCCTGTATACCCTGTATACCCAACATCTCATATTCTGTACCCTGTATACCCCGCATCTCATATTCTGTACCCTGTAAACCCAGCATCTCATATTCTATACCCTGTATACTCTGCATCTCATATTCTATACCCTGTATACCCCACATCATATTCTATACCCTGTATACCCTGCATCTCATATTCTATACCCTGTATACCCTGCATCTCATATTCTATACCCTGTATACCCCGCATCTCATATTCTATACCCTGTATACCCTGCATCTCATATTCTATACCCTGTATACCCCGCATGTATACCCATACCCCTCATCTCATATTCCCTCCTGTACACCCCGCATCTCATCTCATTTTCTATACGCTGTATACCTCGCATCTCATATTCTATACCGCTTACCCAGCATCTCATATTCTATACCGCTTACCCAGCATCTCATATTCTATACCCTGTATACCCAACATCTCATATTCTATACCCTGTATACCCCGCATCTCATATTCTATACCCTGTATACCCTGCATCTCATATTCTATACCCTGTATACCCTGCATCTCATATTCTATACCCTGTATACCCAACATCTCATATTCTATACCCTGTATACCCTGCATCTGATATTCTATTTCCTGTATACCCTGCATCTCATATTCTATACGCTGTATACC
The DNA here is from genome assembly GCA_024036415.1 of Prochilodus magdalenae. Taxonomy (NCBI): domain Eukaryota; kingdom Metazoa; phylum Chordata; class Actinopteri; order Characiformes; family Prochilodontidae; genus Prochilodus; species Prochilodus magdalenae. The sequence continues at coordinate 155,665 of JAMWET010007266.1, forward strand.
CAACATATCATATTCTATACGCTGTATACCCAACATATCATATTCTATACCCTGTATACCTTGCATCTCATATTCTATACCCTGTATACCCTGCATCTCATATTCTATACCCTGTATACCCAACATCTCATATTCTATACCCTGTATACCCAACATCTCATATTCTATACCCTGTATACCCAACATCTCATATTCTATACCCTGTATACCCCGCATCTCATATATAGAACTTTAAGAAAATGACCTTTTAGTGAACATAGCAGCAGTCTGGTAGACAGTAAACCCACCCCCAGTAAGACCCAGCACAGAAAGGCTCATGCACATGTCACATAGCCGCTGGCGCTATGTGTCACTGGAGGGCCATTGTTAATGCCACCAAGCTGCAATGCTGCTCCCCTGGCAGATCCTCACGGCTGGCTGCTGCCCAGGTGTTCTTGCTGCTTCCTCTTTCTCCATCAAGGCTCCACTAATAAGCCTGATCACGCCTTCTCCTCACCACTTACTTTTACCACACCCTTCCTTTTTCCAGTCCTTGGCCAGGCTTGATCTTCTCTGTAAGTTTGTGGTCCTCGCTAGTCTGCTAGTGCATCTCACCCTCCAGTGTAGCGCTGGCGTAGTTTAAAACACAGGAGGCCTTTGATTCTACTGTAAGTGCCAACCAAAAGTACACTTGTCTGAAAGTATTCTTGCTCATTGTTCAGGTATGACTTCCGTAAGAGGGTGGCGGATGTTCTGGACGTCCATGTATCCAGAGTGACGATCTTGCCCGGAGCCCTATCACCCATGCCAGGGGGGAAGTGCCAGCAGGTCACCTTCCTGGTGTCAGGTAAGGAGGATAAACTTTTAATAGTGCCAACAGTTTGGGTAAAAAAGAGGCCGTTTTAACGAGGCATGCGTTTCGCTGGTGAAGCGTGGGAGATTGGTCCATTCTCGTTTACTGGTTGGTCTATATTATTGCTACTGAAGGACTGAAGAATTGACCTGTCCCTAAACCTGGTCACAACAGAGTTTTGCTATGGGACAAATCCAACAACTACATCTGCTACACATGACTGCTGACACAATTACATCACTTTCCGTTTTAGATAGTTTACTTGCTAGCATGCTAAATGCTACATGGCTAACAAGAATGATTCGCAGTACCAGATCTACACCAAGTTTAAAACCAGACAAAACAATTCATCACACGTTATGCCCAAAAGTCTGCATGACTGGTGATTAGCTCACTGAGGCTAACCTGCTAGCCCGTCTTGTCTCTGGTGTGACCCACATTCAAACGGTTAGTCTACAGCCGGGTATACACTGTGCGATTTTAGCCCAATTTGGTAGGAGCCAACTGAATTTTATGATCCGGCCAAATTTCAGTTTCCTCAGGCCCTTATGAAACGATAATATATGGCCATGTATTGGAAAATATAGTGCAATATATTAAATAATACAATGTCATATATGGGAAACAAGTGCATATATTTTGCATATATTTATATAGTGATAAATATATTACAATATATTGTATAATACATAAGGAATTGCCGCTTTTCATATATTGTATGTATGGTAGTATAATATATATTTACTTATATACTGTAATATATTTCATTTTATATGTAATAGACATCATATGTATTTCTCCATATGTGTTAAAACTTCCACCATAAGTTGTATATATGTGATAATATTTTCATACATACATGTGGCAATATATGTATATATTCTCACATATATAAAACTATATATATTATCATATATGCAAACACATATGGAGAAATACATATGATGTCTATTACATATAAAATGAAATATATTACAGTATATAAGTAAATATATATTATACTACCATACATACAATATATGAAAAGCGGCAATTCCTTATGTATTATACAATATATTGTAATATATTTATCACTATATAAATATATGCAAAATATATGCACTTGTTTCCCATATATGGCACTGTATTATTTAATATATTGCACTATATTTTCCAATTCATTGCCATATATTATCGTTTCATAAGGGGGAGTCGTTTGCTGTGCAGTGTGAGAGGGGAAGCACTGTCCGATTAACTGCCTAAGCGAGCTCCAGTTGAGCAGTCGAACGACTGGATGACGTTCTAGCATGTCAGAAATTTGGGTGGCTTGTTTCACAGTTTAAGCAGCTTCCTAAGCCAATTTCTCAAAATCGCACCCAACACCACTCACAGTCACAGCAATGACTCCTCCACAGCTGCACACACATAAACCGAGGCTAAAGAGTCGATATCTGCACTACCAGGGTCCATATGTCCAGACTGTACTACAGTGGTGTTTATCTCGTCTCTGTAGTTCAGCTGGGTCTCAGTTTCAGTGTAGTGATGTTAGCGAAGCTGTTGTAGCACCGTTGGTTTGTCAGCGGCTGAATCCCAAACGCCTCCTCCATTTTCCTATGTAGCGCACTGTGCTAGCTCTGGCTTCAACACTGAATCATCATCCATCTGTCACATGGCATTCAAGACGAGGAGGCAGGATATAGACGCAAGGATTTCATGGACAGAACAAATAAGACAAAACAAAACCAAAGAAGCAAAACACTAAACCAGACTACAAAAACAAGCGACAGGACAAACAACCTGCAGGGAGACAAAACACCAAGCAAGAACACAGGGGCTACAGGGAGTATAAGAGAACAAAGACCAACAAGGAACACCTGGGAAGGGGAGGAGCTACAAACTAGGGACAGGTGAGGGGACTGACCAGGGGGGCGGAGAAAGGAGGAGCCAAAAACCAAAACAAACAGAAGCACATGGAACAAGACAACAAAAGGCACATGGAAGTGACAAGACAAACAGAAAAACTGAGAAAATGGAGAAAAACATTAGACAGATCTATCTATCTATCCGTCTGTCTATCTATCTATCTATCTATCTATCTATCTATCTATCTATCTATCTATCTATCTATCTATCTATCTATCTATCTATCTATCTATTAAACATAGATAGATAGATAGACAGATAGATAGATAGATAGATAGACAGACAGACAGACAGACAGACAGACAGATAGATAGATAGATAGATAGATAGATAGATAGATAGATAGATGGACAGACAGATATGGAGGTGTGGAAGTGCGTTGGTGTTGGGAAGGAAGATAAAGGTGACCAGGATCAATAACTGATGATAAATTTAGACTGATATGATCAATATTTATTGAGCTACACATGTCTGTCTCTCAGTATGGCGTCGGGCCGCCGTGTTTGCTAACCCAACACGCCAGACGTCTCGGTATGGAGCTGTAGAGGTTCCTAATGGTGTCCTGTGATAATCCATCCCATGCAGCTTGAACATCCTCACACAGTTCCTGCAGATGTTGGGGTGGAGGTGGAGGGACACCAGGATACTTGAATCATTGAGGTGTCTCACCATGTCCCACCAAGTTTCATTCCTGTCAGCTGATTCCCCCCGTCATGTTCTACTGATTAGATAGTCCCTCTAATCTGACAGACACACTGTCTAAAAAGATCCATAAATGATGTATACATTAATATCCATCCGCCGCATGATGAGAAGGCAGTACTCCGTGTACCGCATTAGGGACCTTGGCTTGACTCAGCTCTTCTACACCTCCTCCTGATTTGTGTTACGGGTGAACTGCCAGGAGTACACGTGAGCTCCATGAATAGCCCGAGTTGTTTACTATACCATTGTCTTTCTCCATACACGCTTTGATGCGTTCCTCGAGCGTTCCCCTTCTCCGTCCTCCTGAGTGGGTCCGCTCTGTCTGCACAAACAATGGACAATTCAGTGCTTTCAGAGAGCACACACACTCGGGCCCATAAAAAGGGAAGATTACACAGTAACCTGAGGCCCGGCTCAGTGTGTGAGAACGTCCGGCCTTCGGAAACAGTAGAGGGGTCAGTGGCGGTGCGGCTTATGTATAGACCAGTATGTATTACAAGAGACACCTCTCAGAGTGCAAACGCTGATCCAGGATCAGTTTCTGGCTTGTAATGAAAACAACCGACTGTGAATTTGTTGCACCCGTCGACAAAAAGTAGCTGCACCCAGAGGGAGTCAACCGACAGGAATGAAACTTGGTTTGACATGGTGAGACATGCCAATGATTCAAGTTTCACACTCGGCTGTGCAGGTGGCATAAGCAAGGACGGGCCTTATCTCTGTACCTGACTGACCCAACAGCCACGATTGGCAACATCCAGCGAGCAGTGGGGTCCTCCATGAGTCATCCTGTTAGTGCAGCACCGTTGGTAGACGGCTCCACCACGCAGGACTACATGCACACAGACCGTTACCACGACTGCCCTTAACACCACGTCACCGTCACCAAAGACTGCAGTGGTGTCGTACCAGACTGTCATGGAGTGACTCAGAATGGCAGCGGGTCATCTTCAGTGACGAGTCCCGCTTTAGTCTTGGTGGAGATGCCCAACGAATCCGTGTGTGGAGGCACCGTGGTCAGCACCAAGATGGACGGTTTGTTGTCACACGTCCAGAAGGCCTGGTGTCCCTCCACCTCCACCCATACCGCACCATCTACAGGAACTGTGTGAGGATGTTCAAGCTGCATGGGATGGATTATCACAGGACTCCATTAGGAACCTCTACAGCTCCATACCGAGACGTCTGGCGTGTTGGGTTAGTTAACACGGCGGCCCAACACCTCCATACTGAGAGACAGACTTCTGTATGTGTAGCTCAATAGATATTGATCATATCAGTCTAAATTTATCATCAGTTATTGATCCTGGTCACCTTTATCTTCCCATTAGCACTGCAATCTGAACCTTCTATATTGTGGCTGTTGGGTCAGTCAGGTACAGTGATAAGGCCCGTCCTTGCTGATATGCGGTCATTCGGAAACTGATTCCAGTCGGCAAGGCCCTCTGTATGCTGTAGTCTGCTCGGCTGTATGGAACTGTGTGGTGTAATGACGTCGAGTCCTCCCAGAGATTAATATTCTTTGTGTGTATAGAATGTGAAAGCTGATCTTACATTATTGTGTATGGCCTGATGGTTACAGTATATGCTTGGGACTGACATTTCTAGTCATTCAGACCACAGAGGAGACTCTGCCTGACCTTTAGAATAGTCTGGTTACAGTGTTTCTTGTCTACTGTCTCCTCTGAGAGCGAAGTCTCTTTATTCTGTTTGTCATAAACAGATATGAACGGGGTTTTAACAGATCAATATGAAACGATAGATCCGAATTCCAGTTTATATTTCTGGATATTTACTTCTAGATATCGTCGCTGTCCAAAGAAAAACATGTATCTCCAAAATGGCAACTTTAGAGGAGAGGCCAAAAACCTCTTTTAATTTGAATGGAAGTCAATGGAACCAGATGTCTTACCAAGCAGTTTTGGGCCATTTCTGTTGGTCCGTTCTTTATGAAATTTGTACACAGTGCAAACAGCAGCTTATGTAATTATATGAGGCATAAAAGTAAAAATCAACAAAAATGGAGATACATGTTTTTCTTTGGACAGTGACAATATACTAAGCATCTCCGAACGTGGTACTCCGGTAGTACCTGAGTGAAAGTATGGGAACAGATTCTCATAGAGTACGTTAGGACGATGTTTGATGCCACAAAGCTCTGTTTCGGCCTTAGCTGAGAATAGAACATGGCCACACTGAACGGCAAACTGTAGGAGGCAGAGTTTGTCGGCTCTTGAGACCAGAGGCCTTCTTCTGGCCACCCTCAGAGTCCTGATGTAGTTTTGGGGGGATGCTCTGACTCACAAGATATAACTCATTCATTACTCTGGCTTCTCAGCTGTGACCATAGACGTCACCATCCTCCTCAATGTACACAGATAGCATAGACCTGTGTCCTCAGTGTGGCAAATCTCCAGCTGCTTTAGGCTTCTTAATTATTACCCCGTTAGTGGAAATGTCCTGTCACAGTCCGAAGACATGCAGTCAGGTGAACTAGAAACGCTAAACTGTCCCAATAGGGATGAGTGCGAATGTTGGACTGGTCAGGGAACTGTCCAGTTTCCCACCTTCCGCCCAGTGAGTGCTGGGACAGGCTCCAGTAATCATATGTACTTCTCTGTTGAGGCAAGTTTGTGTTAGTCCATCTTTAGATCTTCATCAGTGGTCAGTCTCTGGCCTCAGAGCTGCTCTTTTTGGGTTGTAGTCCACTTGCCACTCCAGCACCACCACTGTGTCTGGTATAGGCACACCAGTACAACACACACTACCAAATTACATGTTACTTGCTATGCTGAGAATGGATCAAATGATATCTGGACAACAGTGGCCCTGTGGTCAGAAACTGAGCAGTTATGAATGGGGTGCAGGAGGCTCATTAACTGCAGTCTATAAAAATTGCTGGAGCTTGCTCATAAAGTGGACAGGGAATGGATGAGCCAAGCAGGAATGTCTAACGACGTGGCTAGTTAGGCTAGAATCACTTTATATATAGCTTCCAATCAATCTAATGCATATTAACGCTGTCCCCCAGGTCAAGTAAACCTGAAGAAGCTGGCCTCTGTGAAGGACAGTGAGAAGATGGGCGTCTTCAAACAGACAGCAGAATGCGTGAAAAGTAAGTGCCTATGAAAAACGCCCCACACACTGAAACCCATTCACTTGGGTTTCATAAAGTCCATCAAATCTGACATTTGGAGTGTTGACTTTCACCAAGCATATCCCCGGATGGTGTTAGCCGAGGGGAGCTAACAGCTAGGCTAACCGTAGTTCAGGTGAACTTAGCAGCGTTAGCAGCAGCTAGCTCTAAACAGTGGATACAGTAATAACAGCTCATAACAAAACTTCTTCTTTGGGAGAACTTGTTTGCTTAGGGTCATCAAGGTCTCACTGCATGACCCACATTCTCCTGTGATTCATCTCACGGACAGATGTCCTAACATCTTCCTTCAGAATTCACTGGTATAATTCCGAATGCATGGTCCCATCAATGATGGACAAAACAGACACAACCCAATGATACTACCACCACCATGTTCCACAGGCTCCTATGCTGGAATGCAGGTACCGGATTTAAACCAAAGGGTTGTATTTTGGTCACATCCAGTAGCCTTCCAATAGCTTGTTGACTGTTCAGTGTTCTCCTGATGGTGGACCCAAGATTATTAACCTTAGCCACTGGGAGAAAGGCCTTTAGGTGCTTAAAGCTTACCCCAGGTTTCTTTGCAACCACGCATTCTATTACATGCCTTGGTCTTGGCATGGCCTTTGTTGGGGAGGGTAACAGCGGTCTTGGATCGCTTTCATACTGTGGATGGTGGAGTCCAAATTCTTTAGAGACGGTTCATGTAATCACTTCCAGCTTGATGATCATCAACGGCTCAATTTCGGAGGTCCTCAATTTTCGGAGGTCCTCAGAAATGTATTGGTACCATGAAAGACTCCCACAAATACATGTAATGAGGATCTGACTTTAGGAGATCCTGGTTCCACTCACACCTGATTGACGTTCCGTTGACTCAACTGCTAATATTTGAGGCCTATATGGTTTTGGGATTTACACATATGTAATATTAAATATATTATATAATATAATTTAATATAATTTGTTTAACTGAGCTACTATTATTGACTTATGGAAAAATCTTTTTGGTGTGTACTCATGCAGCAACATAGAACCTTCTAAAGGGTTCCCCAAAAAAGCACCACTGTATACAGCGTATTCTAGCCTGGGCTCTTTTTCTGAGCGAGCGTCCATATGACTCCCAAAGGCACGGTAAGAAAACCATCCTTTTAAGGGATGAAGAGAAGACGCTCAGGTGAGGATGACCTCCATAGAAATGTTATGCAAGTGGACCTCAGGGGAGAATAGGATGACTAGAGAAATGTAGGGCTCTAGATTTAAAGCAGTCTCCTATTAGAGTACCTGTCCTGATGCAACCTTAGCCACATACGCTAACAATGTCTTATGTGCCAGAGTGAGCACATGCCAGCACACCAGCCTCTTGAGCTGTTACCCAAGCCTTACTCATGGTCCTAAACTGTGAAACAGACCATGAGCCATGTGAGTGGAGAGTCGGGTGACGCATGCTACTGATCTGGGATCTGTACAGCCCTACAACCTGAGTTTCCAGGGAAAGTGAGGGTGTGCCGACTCCCCTTGGAACGACAAACAACAGTGATATTCAATAACAAAATGCTTACCCAGTTTGTGCATCCAGCTCCACCCACAAACGCTCATTCATCCTGGTGAGAAGGTGCAGCACATTATCAGTATTACCAGTGCTGCAGTGTTTGGTTACAGTCACTACATGATTAAGAATATTGAGCTTAAATTACCAAACTGAACTGTTACTGCACCCAGCTGAAACTACACATTCTCAGTACTAGGGCTGTGTGTTGGCCAGAACCAGCCGATATGATGTAGATCATGATACAGGGGAGATATTTGATATATTGCGAAACTGTAACCAAGACTGATATATATATATCAATTTCTAATATACAACATTAGGAAAACTGTCATAGGATAAAAAGACACCACCATATGCCTAGGTTTGCTAATAGGTTTCTTGGAATGGAGAAGTACAATGGCTGAAGATAGATTACAACACTGCCATCTAGTGTTCAGGGGTTTAAGCACCACTTTAAGTGTGTTTAAATGTATCCTAAAACATAATATTGCAATACTTCATATTTTCGATGTGCTCTTACACCATCGACACAGAATTTGTCAATAAGATTAAGTATCTAAACAATATTTATTTTTAGGAGGAAATAGTGTATGTTGACTTACAGACTTTCTCAAATGTAGACTTAATATGTCAAAACTTCCTAGAAAAAAAATTTACATAGAAAAATTAAAATACCCTTTCAAAATAATCACTACAATAATTACTTCTCAAAATGTAATCAATGTTTTTGACAAATTATACCAGAATTTTATCTTACTGAAAAACTCCTGACAAAACCAGTAAAAAGCCATTACCTTAAAATTCCCAAGCTGGCCTTTTGTGGATACACATGATATAGACTGTGGGTTTTATGATGTGTTTCTTGCTATGGACCAACTTTGTGTTCAGGCTGTCAGGCTTTTCAGTCAAACGAGCTGATGAAGATAGCTAACTAGCATAAATAGCTAAGGCAGAGCTAAGGCCAGCTATACTCTGGGGTAGCAAATACAAAAAAGCTGACTGGAACATAAAAGTGTGGGTTCATAGCAAGAAACACCCTATAAAACCCATCGACTATATCAGAAAGATCTAGAAATGGACCATTTGGCTTTTGGCAGTGGGTGCTGACATTAGCTAGGATCCCTAGATTAGCTAGCTAGCTAACATTAGAGCTCAGGGACACCAAACTTTGTTTTCTTCATTTGTTTTATGAATTGTAGATCACTTTATCAACATCTAATCATAAAGAGAGTCGGTTTTTGGACTCAAACAACACTGAACTATGGCGTGCTGGAAAGACGGCCTTTGGTGGCTCAGTAGAAGCTTGGACCCAGACGTGTTGGTGTCTGAATGAACAATGAAGCCACTGTGAAAAGGTTCATTACAAGTCCTGTGATGGTCATTGGTTTTGGGGTTTGTGGACATGTTTAGCCCTGGAAATGGCTATTTACCTCACACTTCACCATCAGATTTTGGGATACTAAATCAATATTTAAAGAACATGTGACTATTTTTAACATACTGTATTAAGTCAATATTTTAAAAGAAGTAAGTCCATTTTCTTTAAGGAATGAATGATTTTGTGAGAGTACTTCATTATTTTCCAGATAGCATGCGGATGTGGGCCACATCTGGCAAAGCTAGGCCCATTGTTGGCACTGGCAATCTGCCTGTGAACCAAAGGTGGCCATGTATTTACAACATGCATTTGGCCCACCTATCCCAAACAGATCTGCTTCACTTGTCTGGTCCACTGGCACCGGTACAGTAGAGTTGCTTACTGTAGGCTAAAGCATGACACCAATCTGGTGTGTATGTGGCCCATATCTTGCAACCGGGAGTCGTCCACCCAAATGCTGGCAAAATATGTAGCAAGTGGATATGCAAATGAGGAGTGTGAACCAGATTTGGGCCAAAACAATTTTGCCACCTGGGTACAGGCTGCCTGGTGGGCTTCCATATCAAACTGCGTTATCAATTACATGTAAGTCCAACTGGACAGTGGGCTTGTCGGCCCTGGCAGTCATAACAGAGGAACGTGTTTGTGGGCGGAGCCTGTATAGCTCAATTATCTGCCAATACAAAGAAAACACTCACTCAGGTTTGCTTGGAACGAGTCAAAGTTTTCCAGACACAGTCTGAGTCTGTTTAGAAGGTAGGGAATTATTCACACCAGGAAATGGATTATTACACTCATTGGCTGGGACATCAGTGCTCAGCTGTGCAAACCAGGTCAGGAAACTTCTACATTAAGTTCTACAGTGAACCTCTCTCTGTTCTCTATTCAGGTGGTGCCAGTGGACTGCTGGCCTATAGCTGGACCAGCCATGGCCTCTTGGTAGCTGCAGCTTACCTTCTCCAGGCTCCTGTCCTGTCGTGGTGGGCATCGTTTTGAGATTCGGTGACCACAACACCAAATCGGTCAGACTCTGGTGTGCGAGAGTGCTGGATAGACTGTGGATAAACAGCCCAACCACTCCAACTGTAGGTTGTTATATTCACTGTAAAGAGAATCCATGCATTAATAAATTTGAATAATAATAAATTATAATTATCATTGCTGTTAATGTTGTGGCTGACATACCTCTCCATAATTTTGAGGGAATACTGATGGTTGTTGCCTTCTACTCTGTGTCAGGACTGTTTATGTGAATGCGCTCATTATTAGCATGTCTGTGTAAATAATTAGCATGTTATGATTTGTATATTTCTATGTTGAAATATTAGAGCACCTGTTAGACTAATCTGGGATTATATAAATAAAGGCATAGTATGGTCAAGTCACATTATTATAACCACTACTTTCCTACTTTCAATGATGGCAGCTTGTAGCTCATGAAAGAAGTCACATTTACGTGGAATACTCTGGGCCCACTCATCCATGTGGAAGGAACTCTCAACCGATTTGGCCTCCTAGCAGGTCACGTACAGCCATACATGCTTATTGTTTTTCCTGGGGTGGATGGGATCCTACACTATGACCTAGACTCCCAAGTACTACCATGTCCCCCTAATTCCCCAGACTTGAACCCATCTTAATCGTCGTGTTGCCTCCATGGATCGTCCCCCTTGCACTCTCCAGCTGCTGGGGGGCTGCACTGCAGTCAGCATGGCTCCAGATACCTGTGACAACCTACCAGGACCTTACTGGGTCACTCCCAGGTACTCTGGATAGTAGCTGGTGGTCATAATGATGTGACTTGACTGTGTAAAAGTAGAGTTTTAGTATGTAGTAAATAGTACAGTTACCAATGTCAGTTGAGTATACTCAAAAATCCAGAATGCTCACCCAGAAGCAGTCGATATTTGAATATGGTAATGACGGACACTATCATGGAACCACAATGCAATGGGAAACAGAAAGGGAGAGCTTCTAACGCCTGAAAAATGCGGACGGTGATGTGACGGCGGCTGTGGTGGTGGCAGGACCAGAAAGGGTGAATAAATATGAGTTCTACCCAAATTTGTCAGAACTCTGTATCCACAAAAAAGACATATAAAAGGTACATTATTACACAAATATAAACAATTAGGACTAACCCACAGTTCCACCATTCTGCGCTCAATTACCTAATGTCACATGACCCATTACACGTCACAGTAAATGTATAACATAACATAGAGTACAAATTCTTTAAGCAAATGTTATTTTAAAAATGTATATTTTAAACAGTCTTTTTAAACCTGTCCTCATTGGATTTTGGCGACGTTTAATAACTGTATGAACTACAATAACAAACAATTCACTACAAGACACAAAACAGACATTTCAAAAACACGTCACTCTGACAGTTACAATACTAATACTGTGTATAACAGCCATATACTCCAGTCAGAGGTTCTAGTATACAGGTGGAGCTATCTTCATGGTGTACTGTATCCCATCATGCACCGCGGCCTCACCAGCTCTCAGTCTGCTTCAGCCAGAGTAAATGGCGGCGGGTAACACTGGGGAGCTAAACACAGCCCACTCCGAGTATAAATGTGGGTGTAGTGGCTGTAGTGGGGTGTGTGTTAATCAGAATGAGCCTCAGAAAGTTAAATATACAGGTCTGAAGATTAATAAAAGATGAACTCGCTTTAGAGGATCAGTTTTAGAGTGAAATAGCCGAGGGGAGCTAACAGCTAGGCTAACCGTAGTTCAGGTGAACTGAGCAGCGTTAGCAGCAGCTAGCTCTAAACAGTGGATACAGTAATAACAGCTCTGAGGTAAATGTGGGTGTAGTGATTGTAGTGGGGTGTGTGTTCATCAGAATGAGCCTCAGAAAGTTAAATATACAGGTCTGAAGATTAATAAAAGATGAACTCGCTTTAGAGGATCAGTTTTAGAGTGAAATAGCCGAGGGGAGCTAACAGCTAGGCTAACCGTATCTCAGGTGAACTGAGCAGCGTTAGCAGCAGCTAGCTCTAAACAGTGGATACTGTAATAACAGCTCTGAGGTAAATGTGAGGTAACTGGTCATGTGACTATTAGTATACTACACTGTAGGTCAGAACTTGTTACTGTACTGTATACCGCACACAGTGCGCAGTATAGTACTGTGCCATTTTGGAAAATACAGACACTGTGTAGTATTAGTGTGTGGTACACAACTGAAACTCAGCCTAAGATGGAATCTGATTATTATGGGAATTTAACTCATGTGAGGAAGTTTGTACAGTCTCCATGATGATGAATGGATGGACAGAGGAAGAAGAAGCAGCCCTAATTCACCTTCTTCAACCACCATCACACCATCACAACAGCTCATTGAATAAAAGAAGGCGAGTCTCCAGCGCCGCGAAATGACTGGAAGCACAAGCCAGTCACGTGACGGGCCCACGTCAACAGCGTAATGGCAGCCTCCTGTTTTCTGAATTAACAACACGGAACGGGAGAGTTTTGAACGGCAGGTTTCCGCGCTGAGACCCTTCGAAGGTACGTTTGGTCACCCCTCGTTCGCACACCCACACACTACGACCGAAACACCAGAAAACCCTGAAAACGGGCGGTTTGTTTTCTTCCCTGTTGGCGCGTGAACGACGCTGTGGTGTCGCGTGCTACTGCTGCTGCAGCTGCGCGTGCATGTTTTGAATCTGCCCGTTAGCTAGCGAGGTGGCTAGCTAACGTCACCGCGAGCGCGGCTGGAAAGCGACAAGAACCAAGTTGTACTCTTTCATCGGGAGTCATTTTGGGACGGATTCGGGTCTTTGGTTCGGTTCGCGGTAGTTCAGCTTCGGTGAAACGGAGGGGGTCGAGAGAGAAAAGTTCTTTGAAGCCGCCCAGTTTATTTAGGCTGAGCGGTGAAGGGAAGGGGGTCCCTCCTCCCGCCTCTCACAGAATTCGCGGAAGCCCGCGGTGATAGGTACCACTGTACCGGGCTTTCAGGGTACAGTTAACGTTTGCCTGCTACCGGTATAACGGAGGCCTGATGAAGGGTGAATTACAAGCGGACTAATTTGACAGCTTGTTTGTTTTCCCCGTTGTGGAGCGTCATACAGGGATCCAGCCAATCAGCGATCGCGGCGGCGGTTTCCGTTGACGTGATTGGACAACGAGGCGTTCGGGAACTCATTCACTGGCTCAGTTATGACTTGTTTATGTTGACATCATAACTTATATATAGTATTTAGGTAGATAGGTAAGGAGTTATTAAGCATAATTATTTATTAAAACAACAATAATAATTCTGAATGTTTATCACAATAAATTATAAGCAGTTATTAAGAAGAAAACAATAGGAAGCTAAATGTGCACTCTACTTTGTAGAGCCATGGGGTATTTGTATTATGTGTGAACATACTGGTGTTAGTGTGTGTGTGTATGTATGTATGTACAGGGGTTGGACAATAAAACTGAAACACCTGTCATTTTAGTGTGGGAGGTCTCATGGCTAAATTGGACCAGCCTGGTGGCCAATCTTCATTAACTGCACATTGCACCAGTAAGAGCAGAGTGTGAAGGTTCAGTTAGCAGGTAAGAGCACAGTTCTGCTCAAAATACTGCAATGCACACAACATTATGGGACATACCAGAGTTCAAAAGAGGACAGACTGTTGGTGCACGTCTTGCTGGCGCATCTGTGACCAAGACAGCAAGTCTTTGTGATGTATCAAGAGCCACGGTATCCAGGGTAATGTCAGCATACCACCAAGAAGGACGAACCTCCACCAGCATCACGTAGTGACCTGGCCACTATCCTGCAAGGAGAATGGCTTAAAATCCCTCTGACCACTGTGCAGGATGCAGTATATGTCATTCCCAAGACCAACTGACGCTGTATTGGCCGCAAAAGGAGGCCCTACACCATACTAATAAATGATAGTGGTCTAAAGCCAGGTGTTTCAGTTTCATTGTCCAACCCCTGTATAAATGTATGTATGTATGTATATGTATGTATGTGTGTGTGTGTGTGTGTGTGTGTGTGTGTGTGTGTATATATATATATATATATATATATATATATATATATATATATATATATATATATATATATATATATATATATATATATTAGTGAAGCTTCAGAAATGGAGAAATACAAAATGACTGTCCATTTAGCTGAAATGTCTTTCTGAAAAGCAAGAGCTCGGCCATATCCACCAGAACTTCCTTAAAGTGAAGGCTCATCGCTGCAAAATCCTTAAGACGTTACGTGTTTCTTTGGCTGCAAGCTGAATACTTGTGCAATCACGAACCGTGAAGTCAAGTCAGCATCATCATAAATTAGGATTATCATCTGAAGTACAGCAGGAAGTCAATGTTTAACCCGAGAGCGCTCACGGTTAGCAGTTTTATAAGACTTAAAGGTCAGAGAGCTGACCACAGTCTGCCTGTGCGCTCCACGTTACCTCACACGTCTTGATCTGCTGAAGAAAATATAGAGGACACAGTCATGAGCTCAGGTAAGATACCGAGTGGTGATTTGCAGACTCTTGGGCTTAGCTTTGAAGCAGTGGCTTTACGTTGTACTGAGGCTGGCTGTGTGCAGATTAGCCTGGGGGCGTACTGTGGCAGCGTTCATTCAGCGCTAGCCTTGTTAGCATTTCTGGATGAAGCGTTCATTTAAGTGAGCCTGTGTATGTGTGCAGACGCCGCCATGTCCCCAAAGATCACGGTGGAGCTGCTGAGGCAGCTGAGGCAAGCCATGAAAAGCAGCAAGTACATCACGGAGCCCATCCAGGCCTACATCATCCCTTCAGGAGACGCGCACCAGGTAAGAGCACAGAGCCCAAACCAACAGAACCTATACGCAATCTCAACAAGGTGTGGGTAGCAAAGTCAGCCCTGTTTGCCATCCCTGAGTGGAACTCCGCCCATCGCCATTGACATGTGAGGTCATTCAGAGTGTGACTGAACTCTAGAGACGTCTGATTACAGCGGTGGTGATGGGAACCAGGGGGTCACCATGTCTGCATAAATGGCCATTTTATACAGTAGGAAAGCCTCTCTCTCTCTCTCTCTCTCTCTCTCTCTCTCTCTCTCTCTCTCTCTCTCTCTCTCTCTCTCTCTCTCTCTCTCTGACTGTAATTGTGAAATCACCACTGATTATTAGAGCCTGTGTGACCTCTGAGATGTGCTGGAGAGGGCGACCCCCACTGCCTTTGCCCTCCAGACCATCAGTGATTATGGCTAATTGCCTATGAGTCAGCTGTCAAAGCCTTTCATATCGTATTTATAAGATCCCATTGATTAACCTTTACCTTAATTTGAATAAGCTCCATTTCTATGTTTGGATGAGTTAAGAGGGGTGGGAATCCCCCAGGACCCCCACGATACGATATTACAGCAGTTTTGTGATCTTATATATACATGTATATTTTAATTTATGGAAAACTTTGAGCTGTTATAGTCACACAGGAACTGCCAATGGAATGTAGATACAAGGAGGCGTACCTGATGGACTGCTGATTAAACTCGTAGGCATCTGAAAGTTCACTGATGGGTTTGGATAGTAAATAAAATGGCTATATTGGTGTTGTAGATATGGTGACCCCTGGTTCCCATCTCCGCCATTGTAAAAAAAACATCTAACTCAGCAAATTTCTGTACCACGTGAAACCCCTCGAAGGACATCATGCTGAAATGTTCAGTTCCCCTTGAACAACCTGCTTAGTCTATGACAATTAGGTTAGCAGTTAGCACAATGCTAGTTATTTGGGTATATGACTTTATTACTCGCTGACTGCATTAGCCTTTAGCTGCAGTGTAAGACACTAAAGAAGTAGACTTCAGTGCAAGAGACGTCATGAGACGACGGAGACAAATGGTGTAGGTCTGGTAACCTTGTGAGCTCTTACAGTCTGTCTAAACTGGTGTCTGTTTCTCTGTGTTCTGCTACAGAGTGAATATATCGCCCCCTGTGACTGCAGACGTGAGTTCATCTGTGGGTTTAACGGCTCGGCAGGTACGGACGGCTGTGGGAGGCTTTTATACTAATATATAGATTGTAGATTGTTGTTTTCTGTGGGTGGTGTAGGTGGGTCTGTGGGTGGGGTAGATGGGTGTTGGGTGGGTGGTTGGATGGATGTTTGGGTGGATGGATTTTGGGTGGAGGGGTGTTGGGAGGGTAGGTGGGTAGGTGGATGGATTTTTGCGTGGATGTGAGGGTACTGGATGGGTGTTTGGGTTGGTAGATTGCTGGATAGATGTTGGGTGGATGGTTGTGGGGTAAGTAGGTGGATGAATGTTGGGTGGGTGGGTTTATGTAGGTGGATATTGGGTGGGTGGTTGGATGAATGTTTGCG
>JAMWET010007266.1:177500-180000 GCA_024036415.1 Prochilodus magdalenae
GACATGTCCGAAGTGTTGGTGGCTTGTCTCGCAGTTTGAGCAGCTTCACAAGTTGATCTCTCAAAGTTGCACCCAAAACCACATACATGTACCCTGTACAAACAGTCAGAGCTCCGGGTCTTACACAGCTGCACGCACAAACTCAGGCTAAAGAGTCGATATCTGCAGGTCTAGTGTCTGTATATGCAGACTGTTCTGTTTATCTGTTCTCTGTAGTTCGGCTGGTGCTCAGTTTCAGTGTAGTGATGTTTATCCTGCTCTCAGTGTGGGTCGATACACAAGTCAACAGGTAGCGAACAAGACGTGAAGAAGCAGAAGCTGGAGTAAGGTTGACGATTTTTACTGTTGTCTGTTTTCTTCAAGTCATAACTTTTGTAAAACTGAAATATACAAAATAAGTGCTCATCAAAACACTGTTTGTGGTATGTAAACATAAATACAGCATTTTCCTCATAGTGTGCTCAACAATCTGTATAACAAGACAATGAAATAGAACTTAGAGGCAATGATGTCCAAGACACAAACAAGCAAGAAGCTAACAGCTGAGACCAGGGCATAACACTGGTAACCTACGGAAAATAAGATGGCTGACCTAACGGAGTCACCTGACTCTTTTTCCCCAATAATATCAGAGATTATAAAAAAGAATTTTTTTGCAGTTCACAAAACAACCACACGGGGGACTAAATGACCACAAAATTAACCAAATTTAAATCAAATTTTAAAAAGAGCATAACAATGTTAGCAAAGCTGTTGTAGCACCATTGGCTTATCAGCAGTTGAATCTCAAACACGTCCTTCCTACGTATGCAAGTTCTGGCTTCTACACTGAAACGATAATCTCAAACAGTCTCCACCCTAATTCTCCCCGAAGGGGTTCTGTCGGGTCGAGGTCAGGACTCAAGGCTAGTGAAGTTCTCCCACTCCAAACTCGCTCCTCTATTTCTTTATAGACCTTGCTAATGGACCTCATGTTGGAACCAGAAGGGGCCTTCCCCAAAGTTGGGAGTATGAACTTGTCCAAAATCTCTTGGTCTGCTGAAACTGGAACCTTGAAACTGGAACCTTTCATGGCACCCCACCTATAATCCCCCTCCACCAAACTTTATACCTGGCACCTGGTATATAAACGTGTGTGTTTGCCTATTAGCGCAAGTGCTATAGATGCTACCGAGTGATCTGAGCTGAAAGCTTGGCAGACGTAGCAACAGTAACCAGTTCAGGCTGGACATTTCAGACAGTTCATTAAAGCTGGCTACGGGGACACGGTCAGCAGAGAGGTTCGGAACCTTCAACATCAAAGTAGAATGCCGTATCTGTGTCACAGCAGAACTCCATCATGACATCATAAGTGGAATGCTCTGTGTAAAGCCGACACTCCAGCGCTGCAGGTCATTCCTGGTAAATCACTCGCAGCGACCGGTCCATTACTGGAAGCAACGTGATGATGAACAGCAAAAGGAAAATTGTTGAAGGTTCTGATGAGCAGGACCTCAACCAGACCGTTACCACCAAGAGGGTCCGCACTGATGTGGAGCTGAACTACTCCACACTGACGTTCCCACAGAAATTGTGGCATATCGTGGAGAGTGAGATCTACACATCCATCAGATGGCACCGCTTGGGAACCTGTGTCGTCATTGACGTGGATCTTTTTAAGGCCGAGGTCCTGAGCCGGCAGGGAGACTCAAAGATTTTTGAGACTTCGGTGATGAAGAGTTTCATGAGGCAGCTCAACCTCTACGGTTTCAGGAGGGTCCGATCCCTAGAGGGCGGGAACACCTTCGTGGACCAGCCTGAATCTGCTGCCAAGGTAAGATGGCTTTGGATAGGGACCAACAGTTCCCATCCTGGAGAGAGGAGTCCTGCTTAGTTTGTTGATTTGCCGGTTTGTTGGTCTAAGTCACCAAACTGTGCTGGACTCCAGGACCAGAACATCTGCGGCTATCAAGCATGCACACAGGCTGTAACCTTCTCCATGTTCTCCACAGGAAGTCTACTATAACTCCTTCTTCCGGCAAGGGCATCCTGAGCTCCTCTTCCATGTCAGTCGCCGTTTGCAGGTCAAGGCAAAACAGGGTTTCAAGCCCAGGCCTACGGCCTTCACCACCCTCGGCCAGACCCCTCGGCCAGGCCTGAGTGAAGAGTCACTACTGGATGGTACTGAGATGCCTCTGGATCTGTGCTCCAGCCAGAATGCGGTCTGTGAAGCTCGATCCAAAAATGACGAGGTATCCTTCACCGCTGAGTCCAGCCTGGATTGTACCCTGCAGGCTCTTCTGGACAATCTGATCACCACTACTGGGGTCCACCTGAACACCACCCTTCTGCAGACCATCCTGGCTGCATGGATCTCTCGCCATGTCCCTTCAATGTCTTCATCAGTGCGAGCCGTTCACTTGTAAAAGGTCAAAGGTTAAGTTTAACACTGCTTAGGTTATATAGGTTTACGTCAAATGTCTATCAAAAAACACCTATCAAATTGTTCAATTTGGTATTT
>JAMWET010007266.1:185000-223409 GCA_024036415.1 Prochilodus magdalenae
CGGTGCAGTGGCTGGCCAGGGGTGCTTAACGCATGTGACCGGCTGAACTCACATCCACATTCAGTGCAGGAGGCCCCACACTCATATCCCGGAGGTCAGTGCCGCGGTCTATAGCTACCATGGGATACGGGGGAGCGGAAACCCACCGCCGCCTCTGTTGACACCATGACGCCAGACATGGCGCCTCACCTGGTCTTAAGAGGTTCCTGACTCGACCCCAGAGGACTGGCAACATGCTGCGTGGTCTGATGGTACCAGTTGTTTTGGTATGGCTTGTGCCGTGGACCCTCAGTGGTCAACAATCCACTGTGCTGGCAGGTGGTGCTTCCATACGGGTGTGTAGGTGCAGTGTGGGCCTGAGTTGGGTCCACTGGTCCACCTAAGCACATCCATCATTGCCCGGTGCCCGTTACGTTTCTCTGCTTGGCGACCATTTGCAGCCCTTCATGGACTTCATGTCCTCCCACAGTGATGGGAAACCCCAGCAGGGTAATGCAGTGCGTCCCACCTGGGTTAGCGAGGTTGCTAACTGGACCCTAGAGGACCAGCAACATGCTGCGTGGTCTGATGGTACCAGTTGTTTTGGTATGGCTTGTGCCATGGACCCTCAGTGGTCAACAATCCACTGTGCTGGCAGGTGGTGCTTCCATATGGGTGTGTAGGTGCAGTGTGGGCCTGAGCTGGGTCCACTGGTCCACCTAAGCACATCCATCATTGCCCGGTGCCCGTTACGTTTCTCTGCTTGGCGACCATTTGCAGCCCTTCATGGACTTCATGTCCTCCCACAGTGATGGGAAACCCCAGCAGGGTAATGCAGTGCGTCCCACCTGGGTTAGCGAGGTTGCTAACTGGACCCTAGAGGACCGGCAACATGCTGCGTGGTCTGATGAGTACTGGTACCAGCTGTGTTGGTATGGCTTGTGCCATGAACCCTCAGTGGTCAACAATCCACTGTGCTGGCAGGTGGTGCTTCCATACTGGTGTGTAGTTGTAGTGTGGGCCTGAGTTGGGTCCACTGGTCCACCCAAGAATGTCATTGACCGGTACCCGTTACGTTTCTCTGCTTGGTGACCATTTGCAGCCCTTCAGCCCTCCCACAGTGATGGGAAACCCCAGCAGGATAATGCAGTGCGTCCCACCTGGGTTAGCGAGGTTGCTAACTGGACCCTAGAGGACCGGCAACATGCTGCGTGGTCTGATGGTACCAGTTGTTTTGGTATGGCTTGTGCCGTGGACCCTCAGTGGGCAACAATCCACTGTGCTGGCAGGTGGTGCTTCCATATGGGTGTGTAGGTGCAGTGTGGGCCTGAGTTGGGTCCACTGGTCCACCTAAGCACATCCATCATTGCCCGGTGCCCGTTACGTTTCTCTGCTTGGTGGCCATTTGCAGCCCTTCATGGACTTCATGTCCTCCCACAGTGATGGGGAAACCCCAGCAGGGTAATGCAGTGCGTCCCACCTGGGTTAGCGAGGTTGCTAACTGGACCCTAGAGGACCGGCAACATGCTGCGTGGTCTGATGAGTACTGGTACCAGCTGTTTTGGTATGGCTTGTGCCATGAACCCTCAGTGGTCAACAATCCACTGTGCTGGCAGGTGGTGCTTCCATACTGGTGTGTAGTTGTAGTGTGGGCCTGAGTTGGGTCCACTGGTCCACCCAAGAATGTCATTGGGACCATGTGACATCAGTTTACATACTGCTAGCTCAGCACTTTTGGTATGCCAGTATGTAATGAAGATCTGTATGTAGGATGGAAGGTGGTTAAAGGGACGTGTTCTGCTCCTCCGGTTGTTATTCTCACCGAGAACTGGGCATCACGCGTCCCCTTTAGTGAATTCAGTGCCAGGTGAAGGAACTCTAATCTGACCACAGCTGTGGCCTGCAAGGAAACCAGTGTGACGGTAGTGTAAACGGCCTCTGGATTTTAAAAGTGAAACTGGAATTTGCTCCTGATGTATCAGGTTGTTCCTGGATGAGAAGCGTGTCGTGGACCCTGTGGTACGGGAGCACCTGGAGCTGGACAGTCCCAGTAAGCCAGAGCTGAAGGTGCAGTGTTTGCCCTACGAGTCCATCTACACGGAGCTACAGGCAGTCTGCTCCGCCCTCGGCCCCAAAGAGAAGGTGTGGATCAGTGACAAGGCCAGCTGTGCCCTGACCCAGGCCATCCCCAAGGTGAGTCCACAGGTCTGGTGTTCTACCTGTGTTCCACCCAGACCTTACTGAACACTTCAGCAGGGAGCGCTTTGGTTCGGACAGTGTTGGGTCACTTGGACCAGAACTCAGAATCACTAGCCTGCGACCAGCCGCACACATACGGTCATCATGTTTGGGTGGGGACTGTTCTAATGTCCCACACTGAGGTTCAGACTTAGGGACACATTTACCCCACACCAATAGGATCTAACTGCTCACCGTGTGGCCATGAGGGACGGGGATGCAGTCTCAGTTCCTGCTTTAATGTAGAGGTGTGGCTCCGCCTATAGATCAATATCCTAATATCTATATCCTAACCACCTCTATATACACCACCCACATCTATATATATCCTAACCACCTCTATATACACCACCCACATCTATATATATCCTAACCACCTCTATATACACCACCCACATCTATATATATCCTAACCACTTCTATATACACCACCTACCCCTATATACCCTAACCACCTCTATATACACCACCCACATCTATATATATCCTAACCACCTCTATATACACCACCCACATCTATATATATCCTAACTACCTCTATATACAACACCTACATCTATATATATCCTAACCACCTCTATATACACCACCCACATCTATATATATCCTAACCACTTCTATATACACCACCTACCCCATATACGCTAACCACCTCTATATACACCACCCACATCTATATATATCCTAACCACCTCTATATACACCACCCACATCTATATATCCTAACCACCTCTATATACACCGCCCACATCTATATATACTAATCACCTCGATATACCTCTATATGCACCACCCAAATCTATATATCCTAACCACCTCTATATACACCACCCATATCTATATATATATATATATATATATATATATATATCCTAACCACCTCTATATACACCACCCACATCTATATATCGTAACCACCTCTATATACACCACCCACATCTATATATACTAATCACCTCGGTATACCTCTATATGCACCACCCAAATCTATATATCCTAACCACCTCTGTATATACCTCTATATACACCACCTACATCTATATATATCCTAACTACCTCTATATATACCTCTATATACACCACCTACATCTATATATATCCTAACCACCTCTATATGTACCTCTATATACACCACCTACATCTATATATATCCTAACCACCTCTATATACACCACCTACATCTATATATATCCTAACCACCTCTATATGTACCTCTATATACACCACCTACATCTATATATATATCCTAGCCACCTCTATATACACCACCTACATCTATATATATCCTAACCACCTCTATATACACCACCCACTTCTGTATATTAATATATTTCTGCATATTTCTTTTCTTTCATTTTCATTCACTTTCTTTTTAAACAACGTATAAAAAGCACAAAAATTATAAATAAAATATTTAAATTAAATTTTTACAAGTGTAAATTTAGGGGTTTGAGCTTGCAGACCTACAGCTCCTAATAAAACGTACCCAGTGAATGATGATGATCTATATATTTATTTTGTAGGAGATGTTTCTATACTAAAAGTCTGAATACTTTATTATTTTTTAAATCGGTTTATTGACTCTGAAACTGACTCTGTAGAATGGTCCTTCACCATGTAACCAGACAGCAGTGTGTTGTGCAGGGTCAGTCACCGTGTAGAGACCAGGCCCCTGTACCAGATGACCGTGAGAGGTTTCAGTGTCTGTTGCTGTTGGTTGGTTTTTCAGATCCACCGGTCTCCGATCCCCTACACGCCCTTATGTCTGGCCAAGGCAGTGAAGAACCCCACAGAGATACAGGGCATGAGGATGGCACACGTGAGTATTAGAGGACACCTGTACGAGCAGGTAGAACAAACTGAACACTTGTTCTAGATGGTAAATCAATAATCCAATCAGAATCAGACATATTATCGGACATGTGCCGCGTTGGGTAGCCTTTACATTGTTTAGCACTTGTTTGTTCTGGTTACTGTTTCAGATCAAAGATGCAGTGGCACTCTGTGAGCTGTTTGCCTGGCTGGAGAAGGAGGTACCCCACCCACCTCGATATGTCCCACCCACCTCTAAATGTCCCACCCACCTCTATACATTCCAAACATCTCTGTATATCCTTCTCACTTCCCTAGAACCCTATCTACCCCCACCCCCCGTGTATCCCACTCACCTCTATATATCCCACCCACCTCTATATATCCCACCCACCTCTACATGTCCCACCCACCTCTATATATTCCAGACATCTCTGTATATTCCTCTGTATATCCTTCTCAGTTCCATAGAACCCTATCTACTCCCACCTCTGTGTATCCCACCCCCCGTGTATCCCACACACTTCTATATATCCCACCTACCTTAATATACACCACCTTTCGCTATATTTCCCAGACCCCTGTCTATACCCCACCCAACTTTATGGAACCCCACCACCTCTATTTATCCCACACCTCCCAATATACAGTATACGACCCTCTCTTATATAAAACACTCACCTCCATACAGATCTATCTACCCCCACCTCTGTATATCCCACCCACCTCTAAAAGAGCGAGTGAGTAAGCGAGTTTGTATATACGACCCATCTTTGTATATCCCGCTAACTCCTTCACTGTCACAGCCAGTACTTCTGTTCTTCCTGATTTACAGATTCCGAAAGGTACAGTGACGGAGATATCAGCCGCGGACAAGGCGGAGGAATTCCGCAGGTGAGTTTAATCCGCTGGCCTGTTGCACCCTCCACTGTTAGCGAGTACTGTAGATCCCCCTCCTCATGCATCAGTCAGATGGGATTGGTTTGGTGTGTAGATCAGAGCAGACCTTGTTATCAGTAGGTACTGAATCAGTGATGGAACACTGGTGCAGATGTCTGGAGTTAACCGAGCTCAGTTCACAGTGTAAGAAGAGACCACCGTTCCGACTGTAGGGATTTACAGTGTACTATGTTTTTCCTCTCCAGTCAACAGAAAGATTTCGTGGGCCTCAGTTTTCCCACCATCTCTAGTGTGGGACCCAACGGAGCCATCATTCACTACACGTGGGTGTCTATCCGATGCTGATCCAGCCGGACTAGCCAACTTAAAATCACACTGTATTACCATTTATGTCATTTATATGTGTGTGATATGATTATTTGAAGCCTTTTGATGTTTTAGGCCACTTCCTGAGACCAACCGGACTCTCTCTCTCAACGAGGTGTACCTGATCGACTCTGGAGCGCAGTACATGTAGGAACCCACCACCTCACACCCTTTCACAGAGAAGCCCGCTTCCTGTTTATGTGCTGAGTTTACTGTATTAGGAGACGAGGAGATATCAAATAATATCAAATCATAACTTCAGCACAGGCTGTTCTACACTATATCGCCAAAAGTATACACTCCCCCATCCAAACCATTGAATTCAGGGGTTCCAGTCACTTTCATGGCCACAGGGGTATAAAACCGAGCACCTAGACATGCAGAGTGCTCCTACAGACGTTAGGGAAGGAGTGGGTCGCTCTCAGGAGCTCAGTGAACTCCAGCATGGTACAGGAGGGTGCCACCTTTGTAACAGGTCCAGTCGTGAAATTTCCTCACTAGTAAATATTCCTGTGGGATTATAACAGAGTGGGAGCGATTGGGAACGACAGCAGGTTAGCCACGTAGTGGTAGACCATGTACAATGAGCGGGGTCGGTGGACGCTGAGGGGCATAGCGAACAGAGGTCACCAACTTTCTACAGAGTCCATCACTACAGACCTCCGAACTTCATGTGTCCTTCAGATCAGTTCAGGAACAGTGTGTAGAGCTTCATGGAATGGGTTTCCATGGCGAGCAGCTGCAGCCAAGCCTTACATCACCGAGCGCATGGCAGAGCGTGGACCAATCACACTTCTCCATCTGGCAATCTGATGGACGAGTCTGGGTTAGGTGGTTGCTAGGAGAATGGTACTTGTCTGACTGCACTGTGCCGAGTGTAAAGTTTGGCAGAGGGGGGGTTACGGTGTGGGGGTGTTGTTCAGGAGTTGGGCTCCACCCCTTAGTATCAGTGAGAGGAACTCTTAATGCTCTGGACCATCTCATCCTCCCAATTTTGTGGGACAGTTTGGGGACGGCCCCTTCCTGTTCCAACATGACCGCACACCAGTGCACAGAGCAAGCTCCATAAAGACATGGATGAGCGAGTCTGGTGTGGAGGAACTGGACTGGCCTACACCCGATAGAACACCTTTGGGATGAATTAGAGTGGAGACTGAGAGCCAGGCTTTCTCGTCCAACATCGTCTGACCTCACAAATCTGCTTCTGGAAGAATGGTCAGGAATTCCCATAAGCACATTCCTAACCCTTGTGGAGGGACTTCCCAGAAGAGTTGAAGCTGTTGTAGCTGCAAAGGGTGGTCCGACATCATATTAGACCCTATGGATTAAGAATGGGAGGTCACTCAGGGTCAGAGAGGCGAATACCGTTGGCGATATAGTGTACATCACTCAGATATAATAGATTATGCTGGTCAGGATCTCATTTCTGCAGGGTGTAGATACAGGCTGACTGAAATCCTCTCTAGGACTGTGGTAGTATCACAATGACAGCGCCTGTACAGAACTTCCAGTAGTGGGTGTCACTTCAGTCCAAGCGTGTAGGGTCTTCGAGTGGGCCTTGTTCAACCTTACAGTTATTCCTTTAAGGGCCTCAATTCAGGACAGAAATAACAAGATTGGAATTTAGATCCCAATTCCCAGAATTCCCAGGTAGGAAATGTAGGCCTGGTGTACGTCCAGAACAGAACTGGCCGTGATCAGACCCAGACAGGCCAGTCTATTTCAGATTACCGCACAGCTCGACACAGTTTGAAGGAGGTACGTGATCATTTGGTACATAAGCTTCGTAGAAGTTTAGACACAGTCATGTCCTAACTGAGCAGTTTTGGGGGAGGTAGGACATGACTGGTGGTCATGGAAAGGTCATAGGTCAGGAAAGCTGTGTAGGTCAGATGTTTACTGACCTGGTGGTTTAACAGTGGGTCTGTAGACGTACATGGAGATGTTTGCAGGGAATCACTGAAAGGCTGACTGCTGGTATCAGCTCTCACAACGCTGTGGGTTTCTCTTGTTTACAGGGACGGAACGACAGACGTGACTCGTACCATGCACTTCGGAACTCCGTCAGACTATGAGAAGGTAACCGCACCCCTTTTGACGTGTAGAAATAGTGTATAAATGTAAATTCATATATATATATACAGACCAGAGCTGGAAGTTTGTGAGAGTCAGTGGAAGTGACTTTCCTTTCAGTGTTCAGGTACAGCACCCAGACTGATTTCTTTCTACTCTTCTTTCGCCTTTCAGGAGTGTTTCACGTACGTTCTGAAGGGCCACATTGCAGTCAGTGCTGCTGTTTTCCCCAACGGAACCAAAGGTACCCTACTACTGAAGTGTTGGAGCTGAGTGATGTGGTCTATTTGGACTTTCTCTGGTCGCTCTACCAGAGAACGGTTCAAGGAGAATACGGTTAATGTTTTGGAGGGGCCGGTTTAAAGTCCAGGCCTCAGTTCTGTTACCTCCTGCTGGTAAAATTGTTGGTCGCTTGAAGACCAACAGTGGAGACTTTAACGAGGACAAGAAATTTAATACGCCTCCGTCTCTCTACCCAGCAAGTCTAACCAAGTTTACGAAACCATGGACTTGTATTGTTCACCAGCAACCCCCCCACCTTCTTGTTGTCCCATTGTCTGAACGACCCAGACCCCTTGGTAGACGTGTGGCTGCCTCCACCTTCAGTCATTTCTAATAGAGGTGTTTTAGGTCCAGGGATTTACAGTCTCCACCATCTAGGAGCCAGGACGTCTCTGAGATGTCCCTACAACAAACGGCATTGCTAGATTGGGGGGCTCTAGATAACCAGATGTAAGATAGGCCACCCATTGGAGGTCGTTACGTGGGACTACTCGACCACAGCCGCCACGTGTCACGCAGAGTGACATACAAAACACACACGAGATTAGGAACAAGGGAACAGAGAAGTTCAAGTGGAGTTACACTGTTCATAAGAGCTAATAATGACAAATGATATTTCACAGGTCTATAGAATTGTTGTGGGAAGGACCTGAAGTGAGTAGGTTACGTTTACATTTGAGGCATTTAGCAGACACTCTTATCCAAAGCGACTTACAACCGTGCACTACCCTAACCGTGTAACCCCAACCCAGCGCTCACATCTATAGAGAACGATACACAGACATATATAAACCAAAGTGTGCTACCTGGCAACCCCAACCCAGCGCTCACACCTATAGAGAACAATACACAGACATATATAAAGCCAAAGTGCACAACCTGGCAACCCCAACCCAGCGCTCATACCTAGAGAGAACCATACACAGACATATATAAGCATAAATGCACTACCTGGCAACCCCAACCCAGCGCTCATACCTATAGATAACGATACACTGACATATATAAAGCCAAAGTGCACTACCTGGCAACCCCAACCCAGCGCTCATACCTAGAGAGAACAATAGGCAGACATATTTAAACCAAAACTGCACTACCTGGCAACCCCAACCCAGCGCTCATACCTAGAGAGAACCATAAACAGACAAGAATAAGCGCACTACCTGGCAACCCCAACCCAGCGCTCATACCTAGAGAGAACGATACACAGACAAATATAAGCATAACTGCACTACCTGGCAACCCCAACCCAGCGCGCTTACCTAGAGAGAACCATACACAGACAAATATAAGCATAAGTGCACTACCTGGCAACCCCAACCCAGCGCTCATACCTAGAGAGAACTATACACAGAAATATATAAAGCCAAAGTGCGCTACCTGGCAACCCCAACCCAGCACTCATACCTATAGATAACGATACACAGACAAATATAAGCATAAGTGCACTATCTGGCAACCCCAACCCAGCGCTCATACCTAGAGAGAACTATACACAGAAATATATAAAGCCAAAGTGCGCTACCTGGCAACCCCAACCCAGCACTCATACCTATAGATAACAATACACAGACATATATAAGCATAAGTGCACTACCTGGCAACCCCAACCCAGTGCTCATATCTATAGAGAACAATACACAGACATATATAAACGGAGAACGGAGGAGAAGAGTCTGGACGCTTGTCTTCCATGTGTCTTCAAGGATGGCGGGTCAAGTCGAGCTGTACTTGGGTCCCGCCCCTTTACCGCTCGCAGGTACCGTGTGTAGCTGGACGAAACCCTCTTCACCTTCAGTAGCTCGCAGTGCTGTCGTGACCATGTCATGAAACTTCCTGTCCAGAAACGTGTAGAGACTGGACGTGTACCTTCCTCTAGCAGGATCTTACTTCCTGTCTGACCTGCGCTATCTTCACACGCCTGTGTGCAGGTCACCTACTGGACTCGTTTGCGCGTGCAGCTCTGTGGGACTCTGGACTGGATTACCTGCATGGCACTGGACACGGCGTGGGCTGCTTCCTCAACGTGCACGAAGGTCCATGCGGCATCAGCTACAAGACCTTCGCAGATGAGCCGCTGGAGGCTGGGATGATACTCAGTGATGGTATGGAGCACATGTACACGGATGTAGTCTGGTTGTACTTGGTTTCTCTCCTCACAGACATGGACAGGCTCTGCTCGTCACCTCTTCAGACGGTTGTAGCTCAGATTAGCGTGTTGTCTTTAGGCCTGTTTGGGCGGGATTAGCTTTACCAGAGGAGGTGCGGTAGTGTAACGAGTGTGTATCCTGACTGGCCGATTTACACGGGATCTCTGGAATATTCCCACATCACCCCAAATACCCAGGATGAAGACACCATCACCCAGACTAACACCATGCTGTACTGCTAACTGGCATGTAGACTAGGATTATACTAGTGCAGATTATCAAACGCTGCCTAATCCTACGTTTACGCTAGCAGACAACAGAGTGAGAGGTGACTAGCCACTTCCTAGGCTGCATAGCAGGGCAAGTGTAGTGGACATATACACACAACGAGTCACATTGACCACCAGCTCATATCCAGAAGACCCTCCACGTGCAGCATGGACAGCCGCTATACGGGCTGGGAGTGACTCAGGAAGGTCCTGGTAGGTTGTCACTGGTATCTGGAGCCATGCTGAGATCAGTGCATCCCACGGCTGCCGGAGGGGGAGGATCCATAGAGTGGACACAACGGTCGAGGTGGTCCCACAGATGGGACTGGGTCAGGGTAGTACTTGGAAGTCTCATTCATGCTCTTCCAACCAACGTTAGACATTTCTAGTCATGTGACATCTTGTATTGTCTTGCTGGAAGACCCCGTCCCCCCCCAGAGAGACAATCAGCAGGTATGGGTGTACGTGATCTGCCAGGTTGGGTTGAGAGGGTCTTCCATACGGGTAAGTGGGCCCAGAGAATGAAAACATGGCCACCTTCATGAGCTACCTGCTGCTGGCAGCAAAAGTAGGAGGTGGTCATAATGATGTGACTCGACTGTGTAATGCTCTCACTATGCCCAAGTATACTCCTCTGTGTTTCGTCACTGTGGTACTGGTCTCCTGTCACTAGGTGGCACTGTTGCATCACTCTCGTTCACTGAAAGGAATTAACGCTGGGGAATTTTACACACACTGACGCTTTTTTCCTTTAGAGCCTGGATACTACGAGGACGGCTCCTTCGGCATTCGGCTGGAGAACGTCGTTCTGGTTGTTCCCACAAAGCCTAAAGTAAGAACACTCATGAAACCTCATCATCTGTACGCCGATGATGTAGAGTTGTGGGGAAAGTGAGCTGGGTTTTTAAAGTGCTGGTTGAACTCTGTGGTGTCCCTCTCTCTCTCTGTCCCTCTCTCTTTCTCTCAGTATAACTACAGGAATAGAGGCAGCCTGACTTTTGAGCCGCTCACACTCGTCCCTATCCAGGTGAAGATGATCAGCACTGACCTTCTCACACAGAAAGAGGTGAGGCTCTCTCCTGGATTAAGCTCTATGAAAAATAGAAATGACGCACGTGTCCTCAGAGTTTACGACTCTAGTTTGTGCTGGAGCTGTGAAGCACCACCAGGTACTGAAGCTTATACCTCACCAGTCTGTGCACACGGCACGCCTCAATTATACCAGCAGGAACTGGAAGTCATTCTTGAGTCTCTGGGTTGCAAGACAAGTCTCAAAGTCTATGGAAGTCTGAGTCGAGTCTCCAGGAGTCTTGAGTCAAATCACCCACCGTCTGAGTTAAGTCTTGAGTTTTGGAAGTCTGAGTCTAGTCTCCAGGAGTCTTGAGTCAAATCACCCACCGTCTGAGTTGAGTCTTGAGTCTTTGGAAGTCTGAGTCGAGTCTCCAGGAGTCTTGAGTCAAATCACCCACCGTCTGAGTTGAGTCTTGAGTTTTGGAAGTCTGAGTCTAGTCTCCAGGAGTCTTGAGTCAAATCACCCACCGTCTGAGTTGAGTCTTGAGTCTTTGGAAGTCTGAGTCGAGTCTCCAGGAGTCTTGAGTCAAATCACCCACCTTCTGAGTTGAGTCTTGAGTCTTTGGAAGTCTGAGTCGAGTCTCCAGGAGACTTGAGTCGAGTCTCCAGGAGTCTTGGGTCGAGTCTTCAGGAGTCTTGGGTCGAGTCTTCAGGAGTCTTGAGTCAAATCATCCATAGTCTGAGTTGAGTTTTGAATCTTTGGAAGTCTAGGTTGAGTCTCCAGGAGTCTTGAGTCAAATCACCCACAGTCTGAGTTGAGTTTTTGGAAGTCTAGGTCAAGTCTCCAGGAGTCTTAAGTCAAGTCTCCAGGAGTCCTGAGTCAAATCACCCACAGTCTGAGTTGAGTCTTGAGTCTTTCGAGGTCTAAGTCGAGTCTCCAGGAGTCTTAAGGCAAATCACCTACAGTCTGAGTTGAGTCTTGAGTCCTAAGAAGTTCGAGTTGAATCTCGAGTCTCTACGAATCCGAACTAGAGTCTAGAGTCTCAGGTGTTCAGAAGTCTGAATCGAGTCTTGAGTTTCCAGAAGTCTGAGTTGACTTTGAGTCTCAAAGTCTCCAGCAGTCGAAAATCCCACTGTGTGAGCAGAGTCTCAAGTCTTTGGGAGTCAGAGCTGAGTCTTGAGTCTCCAGGAGTCTAAGTCAATTCTCCAAACATCCGAGCCGAGTCTCAGCTGCCCAGAAGTCTGAATCGGGTGTCGAGTCTCCAGATGTCCAAGTTGAGTGTCAAGTGTCCAGGGGTCCACATCTCTAATGTGCGACTCCATGTTGGGTATTGGGTGTCTAAATAAGTCGCAAGTCAGTTAAGTCTGAGTCGAGTAAATTAAGTCACTTAAGTGTGAGTTTGAGTCCAGCCTCAAGTCTCTGAGGTGCAAGTCTGAGGTGAGTCTTCTGCTTCTGAGGTACGAGTTAGAGACAAGTCTCGTAAGGTGCAAGCCCATATGGGGTCTCGAGTCTGTAAACAAGTCAGTAAGGTGAGTCCAAGTCGAGTCACAAGTCTCTGAGGTGCAAGTCTGAGAACTTCTGCTTTATCTTATCGGACAGGTGTAATCCAGCTCAGTTTATAAACTGCTCATATGAATTATCAGATATATGTTTTTATGCATCATGGGACAAAAATGAATCCGAGTCTTTAAACGAGTCGGTCTTTCTCTCCTCCTGCAGCGCGACTGGCTGAACGATTACCACAGGAAATGCAGAGAGACGATTGGAGCGGAGCTGGAGCGTCAGGGCAGGAAGGAGGCCCTGGATTGGCTGATCCGAGAAACCCAGCCAATAGTGTAAAAGAGCAGCCTGTTGATTTTTATTGAACCCAGTCCTAACCGCTACAGTCCGAAGTGAGGTTTTTGGTCCTTGTCTTACGAAGCTCTTTCTCTCTGTTTGGTCGGTCTGCTTCTCTTTATGCCTCCTTTGTAACGCACATGCCTATTCCCTTCTTTTATGATCCAATAAAACGGAGAGATAAGTGGTCGCCCGCCTCTTCGCCTCTTTGTCCCGCTTATGTCCTGGAGTCGTATGTCTATAGAAGGACACACGGTGTCCCTGATCACCACTCCTACGTGCCTACTCTGGCCTGTGGCCGTTTCCACCAACTTACAGTGTTATATATGTGGTATATGGCCAAATGTACGTGGGGACCTGTCGCTCCTATATGAGCTTGTTGGACGTCCCATTCCAAAACCATAGGCTGTTGTACGGAGGAGCTTAGCCAGCCTCCACTCTTCGGACAAGGCCTTCCACAAGGGTCTCTGTGGGAATTCGTGCCCCTTTACATATATATGGCCGAATACTGTACGTTTACACCCACCATCCAAAGAACAGCTGCACCCAGAAGGAGGTGTGGGAGTGTGGTGCTGTTGGGAAGGAAGATAAATGTGACCAGGATCAATAACTGATGATAAATTTAGACTGATATGATCAATATTTACTGAGCTACACATACAGAAGTCTGTCTCTCAGTATGGTGGAGTCGGGCCGCCGTGTTTGCTAACCCAACACGCCAGACGTCTCGGTATGGAGCTGTAGAGGTTCCTAATGGTGTCCTGTGATAATCCATCCCATGCAGCTTGAACGTCCTCACACAGTTCCTGCAGATGGTGCGGTAGGGGTGGAGGTGGCGTGACACCAGGCCTTCTGGACGTGTGACAACAAACCGCTCATCTTGGTGCTGACCACGGTGCCTCCACACACGGATTCGTTGGGCGTCTCCACCAAGACTAAAGCGGGACTCGTCACTGAAGATGACCCGCTGCCATTCTGAGTCACTCCATGACAGTCTGGTACGGCACCACTGCAGTCTTTGGTGACGGTGACGTGGTGTTAAGGACAGTCGTGGTAACGGTCTGTGTGCATGTAGTCCTGCCAATGGTGCTGCACTAACAGGATGACTCATGGAGGACACCACCGCTCGCTGGATGTCTACAGTTGTGTCATTTGCGTGTCTCGCCTCTCAAACCTACCCACCGAGTTTCACTCCTGTGGGTTGACTCCTTCTGGGTGCAGCTATGTGTACAATTCTGCTTTTGATGATGAGTGTGTCTTTGTGATCCTGCTGGTGTGTGTTCATGCCAGTTGTCCCCCTGTCATTGATGCCCACACAAAGGTTATGTATTGGTTCACTTGATGTCCCTTTACTCAGTTTGTCATAAAGAGTGAGGAAACAGTTGAGAAGTCAGCAGAGGTGGAGCACAAACTCTACAAACGTGAAGTTAATAATTCCCAAAATAAAAATAAATGGGACACCTGGGAGCTTCTAGGTGTCTTTTTCAATTTCCCACATGTGGGTTCCTGTAACACCAACTGTTTGAGGTCAGGGAACTGGGAAGACTTGGACGTAGGAAGGTAGCAATAAAGGTGTAGGCATCTCGTACTAATTTGTCATTAGTAGCATCAAGATGGTGCAAAAGGGCATTACGTCTTGGCAATGATCCAAGTATCTACCGTCTTTAAGGACCTCAAAGCAAATGACGCTAAGAATCACCTTCAGGAAGCTGCAAAAACAAATCGCACTATACAAAGACTCAAACAATCCATTCTGTCCTTCAAACATTCCGTATCTTGTCCTTCCTGTGCACCGCGTTGAAGTGATGTGGAATCAAACCCGGGAAATTTGACCTGGGAAGCCGCCTTACTCGCCCGAAACGTCCCAGGGATGTTGGAACGTTCCTATCGGCCCTACAGCTGCATGTAGAATGTGGGCGGGTCCAGGACTATCCCACTCTTGGGGTCGTTGGCGTAGTCCTGCAGTGTGAGGGGAGTGTGTGTGGTGGGTGTTTGAGATGTCGAGGGTTCGTCCTCTGGTCGCCCGACAGGTAGAGGGTTGCTGTAGATGTAGTAGATGCGGGAGTTGTCTCTGGACGGTTCCTGTCTCCAGAGCAGTGCCAGAGTGTTCCGGAAGCTCCGCCTTTTCCTTGTGGCCTTCGCATCTACTAGCTCCGCCCCAGAGGGCTGGTCCACGTTGCTTTCGTTTACACGGGTGCGATTACGCCGCCTGCAGGGGACAAGACATGACAACGATCACTCCTCTGGGTAACCGTCTATGACGATAACGGTCAGGTACCAGTACTGAATTCCTAAAGGAACTATACCAACGTAACGAAAGACAGACCACCTCCTGCGGCTGTTGTAGGAAATGCAGCAGACCACCGCCGCCACCACAAGGACACACACGGCCAGGGAGAGGATGACCATGTTAAACACTCGGAATTCTAAACGGGAGAAAATCAAACCCACATCAGACCAGGCTAAGACTTGCAGGGTGGCCAGAATGTTTCCTCTTATAGTTGTGAGCTTCAGTTTCAGTTAAGAGGCTAACACGATTCCAATTTCAGGATCATGACCCTTCACAACGAAGTTTTTCCTGAAAAGCTTCACTGTAAAATTTTGATATTTGAATCAAAAAATTTGAAAAAATGTATTTTCTTGGCATCAACAGTGCAAAGTGGATGATTTAGAATTTCCGTTATCTGAGTTTTTACAACACCATTTTCCATTGCTTGATTTATTAGAAGCTGAATTTTTACAAAATTAATTTTCACAAATTTCCACAATGTACATTTTCACTTCTGTATGAATATGAGGTCTTTTTAAACGTGATCTTTTAAACAGTTTTTAATCTTTTTTTTAATAATCTGATTTTTACCAAAAATAAATTACCTGAGTTTTCATGATTTTACTTTTTACAAACAGAATTTTTCACAAACTGAATTTTTACAAACTGAATTTTTTACAAACTGAATTTCCGCAAACCAGATTTTCCCTTTTGTATAAGTACGACCCTTTGCAGTTGAAATCTGATTTTCTGATATTTTTAACCTGAATTTTTGACTAATCTAAATTTCTATGACTTGAACTTTACAAATTTTAGAACCTGAAAATAACCTGACAACTTGAACTTTCACTTCCGGACGAATTGATTTTTTTGGAGCTGGACACTTAACATTTAAATGTAAACATTTCTAAGAAATTGCAGTAAAAATTATAGAATTTATACGTATTCGTGTTCTCCAATTTAACTTAGGAATTTCAGATGTGATTATTATCAAAACTCCATTGAACCCAAATATACAAGCATCAGTTCAGTACCTCCTGTTTGTTCCAGTTAGCTAGCTGCACATCTATTATTGCTGCCACGGCTCCACAGACTAACACCACAAGCTTCTTACACCACGACCTCGTAGTCATACCGATTCTTCCTGGAGTCCCCAAAAATGCTAAAGTAGCATAAAGCAGGAAACCTTTGAGCGTGAGAAGCTGGCACAGGGTTCCTGGAGTGTGTTAATACCGATCACCCCAGGGCATCTGGTCACTCTACTCGTCTGGTGCAGGATGGACTCACCATAGATGGCAGCTCTGGTTTTAGCGCCCTGGTCGGTCGTGCTGTTTCGAGACAGGCTGATGCCCGTGGTGCTCAGGCTGGCACTCATGGTGCCAATGGCTAACCCAAAGCAAGACACAGTGAGGGCAAGCGGACAATAGCCGGGGACCATGTGACTGTAGTGGGCTTTAGACGGGTTTCCTTGGAAACGCCCCTACCCATCAGTCGCCCCATTTCCCTGCGCCTGGCTCTGGATCTTGTTTGTGGGTTTCAGCTCATTCAGACTGAACGGTCGAGCGTTTATGGGGACCCCTAACAGAATGCTTGAAAGGGGCGACCCAAAGCATGAGGCCCACACAGGCCGGGCTTTTACGGCCAAGAGGAAGCCCATTGGAGTTGATAAATTTGAGTTGACTTGAATAGTTTTCTGGATTATAATTTAATTTAATTTAATTTAATTGAATTTAATTTAATTTAATTTAATTTAATTTAATTTAATTTAATTTAATTTAATTTAATTTAAATTCAATTTTATTTAATTTTATATCCTGTTTTAAATGATTACATCTTGCTGCTTTATAATATATATTATAATATATTCAATATAATAATATAATATTATCATCAACAAACCTTAAGATAATGATGAAGTTGCTGTTCTGATAAAAAGTCTGATATAAGCCCACCAGACAAAAAAAAATCAGTCCCCTTGTGTGTTAAGGGTGGTAGTTACTCCAGGCTCCTGCAGATGGCGCTGCACGAGGATAAAGGTGGCTATAAATTCCTGTGGGGTGTGAGTGACGGGATCCATAGATCGGGAAGAGGTGCTACAGTGCAGGGAATGTCTCGTGCCATGTGTGGAAAACGCTCCAGAGCAGATGTTACTGATTGGCTGAAAGGAGTGACACGCCCAGTCCTGGCCAAATCCAGTCCCAGGTGTTACTGGTGCTTGTGGAGGCGTTACACACTACTGGGTACGTTTCGTTTAAGGTGGATATCTGGAGACCTCATCATTTCCCAGCATGTCTTTAACCGTACCAGTGTTCCGGAGTCATCATCAAAGTCGCTCTTCCAGTAATATTCCTAGATGTCTATTTTTAGGCCATCCCAGTAGATATCAGTCC
The DNA here is from genome assembly GCA_024036415.1 of Prochilodus magdalenae. Classification (NCBI taxonomy): domain Eukaryota; kingdom Metazoa; phylum Chordata; class Actinopteri; order Characiformes; family Prochilodontidae; genus Prochilodus; species Prochilodus magdalenae. Next base: position 202,577 of record JAMWET010007266.1, read on the forward strand.
TGTACGGAGAGCATTTCTGCAGCTCCTCCAGGACATTCCTGCTGATTCACACAAATTCTCACACACTCATGCACTGAGGTTTGGCTTCCAGACCACAGGACGGGACCACTCGGACACTGAGAGAGGGGGCTGAGCTCTGAGGCCCGTGAGACAGGAGTGCCATGATGTTCGGTTCACATATCTTAAGTCTTCGGCAGCAGAACCGTGGTGTTGCTTTAAAGGAGCGATGTGTAAAATGACTCAGCATGGCGAACTATGGTATGCTTAATTTCAGTTCTCTAAAGCAAAGCTTGCCAAAAAGTGGCCCCTGGCTTAAAGCAAGTCAGCAAGGACATTCGTCTTGCCCTGCCAGAAAGTTGTCTTGAATCTAACCATGTATTTTAATAGTAGTCAAGTTTGAAGATGGTGTTGCTTTAAAGGAGCGATGTGTAAAATGACTCAGCATGGCAAATTCATTTGGCTAACTATTGTATGCTTCATTTCAGTTCTCTATAGCAAGGCTTGCCAAAAAGTGGCCCCTGGCTTAAAGCAGGTCAGCAGGGATGTTTGACTTGCCCTGCCAGAAAGTTGTCTCGAATCTAACGATGTGTTGTAATGGTAGTCAAGTTTGAAGATGGTGTTGCTTTAAAGGAGCAATGTGTAAAATGACGCAACCTGTCAAATTCTTTCAAGTATAGCATGCTTAATTTCAGTTCTCTATATTGGGGCTTGCCAAAGTGGCCCCTGGCTTAAAGCAGGCCAGCAAAGATGTTTGACTTGCCCTACCAGAAAAGTTGTCTTGCATGGGCAGCATGCTTTAGATCTAACCATGTATTTAATAGACAGGTCTGAATATGGTGCTTCTTTAAAGGAGCAATGTGTAAAATGACGCAGCATAGTGAATTCATTTGGCAAACACACGGTATGCTTTATTCCAGTTCTTTATATTAGTGCTTGCCAAAAAGTGGCCCCTGGCTTAAAGCAGGTCAGCAGGGATGTTTGACTTGCCCTGCCAGAAAGTTGTCTCGAATCTAACCATGTATTGTAATGGTAGTCAAGTTTGAAGATGGTGTTGCTTTAAAGGAGCAATGTGTAAAATGATGCAACCTGTCGAATTCATTCAAGTATAGCATGCTTAATTTCAGTTCTCTTTATTGGGGCTTGCCAAAGAGTGGTCTCTGGCTTACAGGAGGTCAGCAAGGACGTTTGACTTGGCCTGGCAGAAAAGTTGTCTTGCATAGACAGCATGCTTTAGATCTAACCATGTATTTAATAGACAGGTCTGAAGATGGTGCTTCTTTAAAGGAGCAATGTGTAAAATGACGCAGCATGGCAAATTCATTTGGCAAACTATGGTATGCTTTATTCCAGTTCTCTCTGTCTTATATTGGGGCTTGCCAAAAAGTGGCCCTTGGGTTGCTTCTTTAAAGGAGCAATGTGTAAAATTATGCAACCACTCAAATTCATATTTTAAACAATAGGGGGCAGCATACCACCTAAAACGTGCCGTCTGATCTTCTTCTCCTTCTTACTCCTTACCAGTCTAGAAGAAATGTTGTGAGTTCAGCATCACTTCCTCCTTTTTTCCTTTCCGAGAGTGTCTCCATCAGTGGAAAGCAGCACTAGTGTTAATCCCCTTCTTCTTCTTCTTCTTCTTCTTCTTCTACTTAAATCACTTCTTTTGTTCTGCTGCTGAAAGTGGTTTCTTGCCGAGAGCGACAGGCAGGAGTGGCGGCTTCAGTCATCGTTGTTGTGTTTACTGCTCGTTTCACTGGCTACCTGCCCTTTAATGATCTAACTGGGAGCAGCACCTTCAACATTACCGGTAAGTAGTTAGAATACGCCGTCGGGGCAGCAGAGCTACTTCCTCATCCTCTCATGTTGGACTGATTCCACTCTTACAGCACTACAGTGACTCACTATCCCCTCTTCAGGTACAAAGTGGCATTACAAGACATTGGCTAGCTAGTTAGCATGCTAAGTTTAGTCGATATCTCTGCAACACCATACATAAACATCTTGGACATGAAGCCAAAACTGTTATTTCATCATATTCTGTCATATTTGAGTTCATTCTGGAATCTTTTGATCCTAAATGTTTACAGATTGCACCTTTAAGCAGTTTAAGGTTGGCTTCGATTCCCTGTGCCGCTGGCTGGCAGGCATTCACAAAGCATAACATGCTAGTCCCACGCTCATGCTTATCAGTTGTAATGGTGGGCTTTTCATTGAATGCTGATCCCTTCTTTCCCTCCATGCATTTCCTGGATAGTTGTAGCCTGGTGGCTCATTGTAGCTCATCATAGTCATAGTTCATCAGGAGTTCATCAGGAGTTCCATCAGACCACGGGATTGGCTCCCAAACTGCCTCTGATTTATCTACGACGTTGTTTTGCATACTTGCTGACTTGTTGATGTTGACTCATGATGAGATCACAGTCGAAGCTTCCTTCTGGTGACTCTTCCATGCACATGACAGGCAACAACACTCCATCACAGATGGTGTATTCCTACGGTGTTCCTGTAGCATTCCTTATAATGTCCACAGTTCTCCATAATATCCAAACAGGAAGTGTTTAGATATCTAAACAGAAAGTTAACCCAACCCCACCCAATGACACAATAATCAGATTTTCATATTATATATGTATATCTATCTTTCTATCTATCTATCTATCTATATATATGTATATATATATGTATATATATATATATATATATATATATATATATATATAGAGAGAGAGAGAGAGAGAGAGAGAGAGAGATTAAATATTATTATAAATAATAATTAATTTTTTTATAAATAATTGTTATTATTTTATTATTTCTGCTTCACATCACTATAATTATTTATCTAAAAATATATATAAGCTCACCAGACAACAAACGAGTCACTTTGTGTGTTAAGGTGGTAGTACCTTAAAGCTCCAGCAGATGGCACTACACGATGATGGGGCTATAAATCCCCAAGGGGTGTGAGTACCGGGATCCATAGATTGAGAAGAGGTGCTACAGTGCAGGGAATGTCTCGTTCCATGTGTGGTAAACGCTCCAGAGCAGATATTAATGATTGGCTAAAAGGAGTGACTGCATGTGGGCGTGGCCAAAGACCATAGTGTGAAGGAAGTAGCTGAATCTGCAGGTGTATGGAAGCGTACGGTCGTACGGGTCTACCAGCAGTGGCTAAAATCCCAGTCTACAGCGAATTCTCCTTGGAATTGTGCCAGGGAAGGCATCCACCAAATCTGGAACACGTGGAACAAGTAATCACGTGCCTTGCCTGGTGGCAAGCGTCCCCATCAAGCTGTATTGACCCTGCATTCTTCCAGTCAGTGCTAATGCACATAGACGCACAATTGCTAAGGTTTATGGATATAAATATAGGTATAGGTGTGCCATAGATGTCATGTGATTAGCATGTACGCTAGAGGTTAATAAACAACTCTACATGCGATGATTTAGGTAAGATGCTAAGCCTTCATTACTTGTTAGCTATGTTAGCATCATAGCTCCTGTGCAAAACTACAGATGCACGTAGGGTGGCCACACGTCTGGTTATAGGCCGGAGAGTCCATTTGATCAACTCTCAGCCCTCCGTCCAGCGCAGTACCTGGGCGGACGCCTAATAGTCCACTCGCTAACAATATTACATGTGCCCTTAGCTCAAGTGGCTCAACAAGGTCATGTGACATTGTGACTCACCTACCGGCTAGCCGCAGGTCAGCCCTCTAAATGCTAGTCAGATTTTAATTCTGGTCTAATATCGTCCCCTTTTGATGTCCTCCTTTAGGGTTATGGAAGTGGCCACCCTAGATGCTAGCCATGTTGCTGGAGAGTCCATGCTAGCATGCTACATGCTGTTTCCCCCGATTGACTCCTGCCATGAGGAGGAAACTGTTTCCATGGTGTGTCGTTCTTGTTATCAGTGACCTGAAACGGCTTCCTGGTGGTAGCTTTTGGAAACAGACTGTGTCCTCACCACAGAAAGACTGACCCAAACTGCCCTCCTGCGCACACAGACGCAGCATGAGCACTCCAGCCATGGCTACTAAATCACGCTAATGTCCCTTCTGCTACTTCTCCCAGAAACTTTAGTAGGCCCTTGTGGCATGACCTACTGCTGTTAGCTCTCATACAGTGCCACCACTAGATGGCAGTGTTTGTGTGGTCTGCTGTTAATACTCCACAGGTGACCTCATGCTGGCAGCTTGCTTATGTGGCTTCTAGCACAGTGTTGATGTGACTGTTATCACCAAAGATGGCAAATGAAAAATAATTTACATAATCAGAAACCACAGAAGCAAATTTGTTTGGACTTGACAAACCTATGAAGTGTGGGTAAGATGTGTGGGGACTATGCATGATACTAGTATAATCTAGCATTATTTGTTAGCTAAGCAGCTAACTAGCCTTTTAACTCCAGTACAAAACTAGAGAATCAACCTTTTTTTTTTTGGGACCTTAATTGGTAAATTTGGTCAGTTTATCAGTTTCCAGATAGGAAGCATATATATATATATATAATTATAATTTATGAAGTATGACTGAAGAGAAAATGAAGAAAAAATAGTATAGAGTATAAAAGAGTATAAAATCAAGCAACGAGGACAGGGGGATGCTGAGCCAAACGTCCAGTTAGCAGGCCAACCCGTTAGCGGGCTCGTTACCCTCTTGCCATCAGGGATCTTCCGTCCTCAATAGCGAACTACATTAGCATCTCAACTCCAGTGCAAAACTAAAAAACTAAACTAGAGGCTTCAGAACTTTGCCAGGTTAAGGGACCAGTGACTGGAGGGCCGCCGGTTTGTTTCCCTGAATGGACAGCAGCGACTGAGGTACCCGTGAGCAAGGAACCTAACCCCCAGCTGATGGGTTAAATGCAGAAGACAAACTCCTCTCCAGTGTGTAAAAGCACAAACGGTACAAAATGGCTCAAAACCTCCACACAAAAAATGATTGGACCCCTGAATATAACGGTTAGCACCCTGCTGACTGTTAGCCGCTACTGGGCCACCCTCGGACCACCTCCTGACTTCACTTGAATCTACTCAAACAGATTTGAAATATTAGAGACTTTTATTTTGGAAAATAAACGAAGAGAAATATTACAGACAACTGAAGAGAAGAAGAATAACGCCGAGGCCTGATATATATATATATATATATGATTTTGTTGAAAATGTTGTGGCCAAAACTGAAAATGATTGGCTAAAGTAACTTATCAAGTTTGACTGAAGACGGAAATTAAGGAAAAATAAATATATCTTTGACTTTAGGAACTTTCTGTGTAAAATCAAGTAATGAAAATTACTAGCTACCTTGGCTAATAGTGGGTCAACAGTGGTTCACTATCCTCTAGCTATCAGGGATGTTCCGCTACTCGACAGCGAACTACATTAGCTTGCTAACGCCACTGCACAACTGAAGAAGCAAACTTCATATCTTTGGTGACTGACTTTGCGTTCATTTGGTAGGCCAATTTGTTCAGTTTATTGGTTACCACAGTTGAATTTCACCTGATACTGCTAAACGCTATGGCTAGCATGCTAGCAGGTGAGCAGGTGGGGTATATAAACCGGTGTAGAGGCACAAGTTTTGCTCTTGTGTTTCACAGCCTGTCTGCAAATCCATCCACACTTCTCTTCAGAGGGGTAGCACCGCTAATTCTCCTGTGGACTCATTAACAGTTAGGCTAACATCCCGTTTCCCACTGTCCCAAAGTCTTTCTGTGGATGTAAACGTTTCCACAGTGAAAGCCAATAAATATGCACAGGACACTTTACTTTAATACATCCCAGTGAGGTCAGTCGTGTTCCGTGGACTCAGTGAGGGCAGACTCTCAAATCCAAACGTCAGACGTACCCAGCGTTCTGGGGAATGTGCTGCTCATATGGTTTATTTATGAGACTGTGAAGTTGGGCGAAGGTTTATTTGTGAGTCTCGGGAAGCGTGCCGCCAGCTCTGGGAAAGCACGGAGGATGCTTATCGCTTGTATTACCTCTCTTTCTGGGGCAGTAAACACCCTGTTGGTTTAACACGTGTTTTATGTGCTAATATGGATGCTAACGCTAAAACAGGCAAACCTGCTAACGAGGAAGTAGCTGCGGTGTAATGGCGCTAGCATTCCGGCTCCTTCTCTGATCTGCCCTCAGCCTTTGGTTACTTGGTGTGCTTATGTAGTCCGGGGGAGCTGATCTGAGGTCAGGCCTGGAGCTAGTTTCTCTGCTAGCCTCCTTCGCTCCAGCATGTGGAAGGAATTAGCCGGGTTTGTTTGGTCTCCAGGCACAAATGGGTTTATAAGGCGAGGAAAGTGCTCGGCCTAATTGATTGTGTACATGTTCTCTCTTTAAGTCGGTCCAGGGTAAATAAATGCGATTAGTCATCACTTCGGCGAATTTTAGCGTGACGGAGTTAGCGGTATTTGAGGAATCTGTTACTCTTTGTTGGATGTTGTCTTTAATGATGTGACCTCAGGGTACAGAGGGAGGGCTAGCTTCCTTTGCTGGGCTGCTGCTTTTTTCAGTAATTACTAATGAACGCTGATAAATGAGCAACCGATGTCGTGTTCTTTGACTAACAGTTCTGATGGGCATTTTGTCCCATCCAGAAGATTGAGAACAACCAACTTGGGCAGTTCTCATGAATGTGGCCCTAAGGAACACTGATGGGGAATTCTCGGTCATGCTAGATTACACCGATGGGGTCAGTGAGAAGCCTTAAAACTGATTTATTGAAAACGTCAATATTGACACAAAGTGAAAGAAGCGGGACTACAGCTGGCTGAGTGACACACTGCTAACCCAGCCTAAGCATGACCACACATGAGTCCAAATCCCAGATAGTGAGCATCTATATTTCTACTGGCTTGATAAAGAAGGCACCTTTGATGTTTGCCACTGCTGGACCATCTAAGGACTGCTTAGATAAACCAAGGCTGTAAATTAGGTGCCTAAATGGAGGTGCTAGGGTTATGAATATAAGGGTTATGAACGACTGCACATGGCAAAGCGATGCACAACGCTACTGTCGTCTGATTTATACTCTCCTTTTCTCCTTCTTTGCTTTCTACTTTAGTCTGAAGACCTATCCTGCACTTGTGAGATGCTGACACTGTTCCAACTCTGGAATGTTTGGGAATGGTGGCCTGCACTTTTTGATCATACGTATGATTTTCATATAGTTATTGTTACATGATGTTTTATTGTGCCCCTTAGAAATTAGTGAGGGGTGCAAGTTTATGCAAAGTTGAAATCTTGATGATACACGTCCATTAACACCCTATTATCCATTGGAGATGACTGTCATACAGCACCCTAGTAACCACCTGAAATACCATAGCATGGCAACCACTTGGGATACCATACTGACTGCCCAACAACACCCACTAACTACTGAAAATACCATAGCAGCCACTTAGCAATGCCTTACCAACCACCTGTGGTACCATAGTAAAGATCTAGCAAAATCTTAGCAACCATCTGGGATACTACCACAATGACCTAGCAAAACTTTAGCCACCAACTCTTTCTAGGCTTAACAACTGCTCAAGATACCATAGCAACCTACACCATGCAACACCATGATAACCTATCATCTAGCAACAGTTTTATAGACTGCTGGAGAACTCACACAGTTCCAGAAGCTACTTAAAGACTATTAACTAGCGATGCCCTAGCAACCTCCTGAGGTATTATAGTAACCACACAGCAACATCCTAGCAACCACCTGAGGTACCATAGTAACAGGCTAGCAATGCCCTAGCAACCATCTCAGATATAATGTCAGCCATCTAGCAACACCTTAGTGACCACCTGAGTTACCACAGTAATCATCTAGCAACAGCCTAGCAACCACCTGAGGTACCATAGTAACAGCATAGCAATGCCCTAGCTACCATCTCAGATATAATGTCAGCCATCTAGCAACACCTTAGTGACCACCTGAGGTACCACAGTAATCATCTAGCAACAGCCTAGTAACCACCTAAGGGACCATAGTGACAGCCTAGCATTGCCCTAGCAACCATCTTAGATATACTTTCAGCCATCCAGCAACACCTTAGTGACCACCTGAGGTACCACAGTAATCATCTAGCAACAGCTTAGTGACCACCTGAGATACCACAGTAATCATCTAGCAACAGCCTAGCAACCACCTGAGGTACCATAGGAACAGCCTATCAATGCCCTAGCAATCATCTCAGATATAATGTCAGCCATCTAGCAACACCTTAGGAACCACCTGAGGTACCACAGTAATCATCTAGCAACAGCCTAGCAACCACCTGAGGTGCCATAGTAACAGCCTAGCAATGCCCTAGCAACCATCTCAGATATAATGTCAGCCATCTAGCAACACCTTAGGAACCACCTGAGGTACCACAGTAATCATCTAGCAACAGCCTAGCAACCACCTGAGGTGCCATAGTAACAGCCTAGCAATGCCCTAGCAACCATCTCAGATATAATGTCAGCCATCTAGCAGCACCTTAGTGACCACCTGAGTCACCACAATAATCATCTAGCAACAGCCTAGCAACCACCTGAGGTACCATAGTAACAGGCTAGCAATGCCCTAGCAACCATCTTAGATATAATGTCAGCCATCTAGCAACACCTTAGGAACCACCTGAGGTACCACAGTAATCATCTAGCAACAGCCTAGCAACCACCTGAGGTACCAAAGTAATCATCTAGTAACAGCCTAGCAATGCCCTAGCAACCATCTCAGATATAATGTCAGCCATCTAGCAACACCTTAGGAACCACCTGAGGTACCATACTATAAGCCTAGTAATGCCTTAGCAACCATCTCAGATATAATGTCAGCCATCTAGCAACACCTTAGGAACCACCTGAGGTACCATAGTAACAGACTAGCAATGCCCTAGCAACCATCTCAGATGTAATGTCAGCCATCTAGCAGCACCTTAGTGACCACCTGAGGTACCACAGTAATCATCTAGCAACAGCCTAGCAACCACCTGAGGTACCATAGTAACAGGCTAGCAATGCCCTAGCAACCATCTCAGATATAATGTCAGCCATCTAGCAACACCTTAGTGACCACCTGAGGTACCACAGTAATCATCTAGCAACAGCCTAGCAACCACCTGAGGTACCATAGTAACAGCTTAGCAATGCCCTAGCAACCATCTCAGATATGTCAGTCTACAAACAGCTTAGTAACAGCCTAGCAATGCCCTAGCAACCATCTCAGATATAATGTCAGCCATCTAGCAACAGCTTAGTGACCACCTGAGGTACCATAGTAACAGACTAGCAATGCCCTAGCAACCATCTCAGATATGTCAGCCATGTAGCAACACATTAGGAACCACCTGAGGTACCATAGTAACAGCCTAGCAATGCCCTAGCAACCATCTCAGATATGTCAGCCATCTAGCAACACCTTTGTGACCACCTGAGGTACCACAGTAATCATCTAGCAACAGCCTAGCAACCACATGAGGTACCATAGTAACAGCTTAGCAATGCCCTAGCAACCATCTCAGATATGTCAGCCATCTAGCAACACCTTAGTGACCACCTGAGGTACCATAGTAACAGCCTAGCAATGCCCTAGCAACCATCTCAGATATGTCAGCCATCTAGCAACACCTTAGTGACCACCTGAGGTACCATAGTAACAGCCTAGCAATGCCCTAGCAACCATCTCAGATATGTCAGCCATCTAGCAACACCTTAGTGACCACCTGAGGTACCATAGTAACAGCCTAGCAATGCCCTAGCAACCATCTCAGATATGTCAGCCATCTAGCAACACATTAGGAACCACCTGAGGAACCATAGTAACAGCCTAGCAATGCCCTAGCAACCATCTCAGATATGTCAGCCATCTAGCAACAGCCTAGCAACCACCTGAGGTAAATTCCGGACGATTCCAGAAAATTCCGAACAGTTCTAGACGGTTCTATAAACTGCTGGAGAGTTCTCACAGTCCCAGAAGTTACTTGAAGACTAGTGAGTGCTGGATGTATCACAGATGTTCTAGACAATGGACAAATTTTAGGCCTGAGAAGTTAAGAAACACACTTAAAACCCGGGGACCAGAACAGCAATCGACCACACTCACATTGGTGTATCGCAGTATGTCAGTGCACCCTGGTTCCTGTGTCCTGGAGCCGATACAAGGTTCCATGCTACATTAGAGCCATTAAAACCAGCAGCTCATGCTAAAACGGCCAGCACATTCCATGTAAGGAACATTAGCAGTGGCTACCAGACTTTAGCTGTCGCGGTTGTACTTACAGCTTTAGTAAATCACTTTCCACCACTTACTAAAAGCAGATGATGAAAAATATCCCCCGACCTCCTGAACTGCCATGGAAGCTGTAAAAAGCCATGATGCCTGGTATTACTACACAGGGGCAACTTAATGGCATCGGCAATAAAGCCTGTCTGCAGGGGTCATTTAAAGATCTGTCAGCATCGTACTGAGGATCTGCGGCTTCCACCAAGGTCGGATGAGGTTGCGGGCAGAGCGTGACCCATAAAGCCGACTGAAGTAGGGGCTCCGTGACCCAGAGTGACCTTTTAACATAGTACGGAAGATCAGCTTCATTTACCCACAGAAACATAAAGCCTGTTTCTGTTTCCATGCTCTTCTAACAGGAGGTTCGTGAAACCCTCCATCCAGAGTTAGCGGCCAGTAGCACAGGCGTTCCCACAAAGCTGAAAGCACACATCGCCAAAAACGGGGTTGGACAAGTAGCTACACCCAGAAGGAGTCAACCCACATGAGTGAAACTTGGTGGGGAGGTTTGACAATGGTGTTAATGCAGCATCATTGGTAGACGGCTGCACCACGCAGGCCGTTACCACGTCCCTAACACCACGTCACCGTCACCAATAACTGCAGTGGTGTCGTACCAGACTGTCATGGAGTGACTCAGAATGGCAGCGGGTCATCTTCAGTGACCAGTCCCGCTTTAGTTTTGGTGGAGGCGCCCAACGAATCCGTGTGTGGAGGCACCGTGGTCAGCACCAAGATGAATGGCCTGTTGTCCCCCGTCACACGTCCAGAAGACCTGCCGTCACTCTACCTCGTTAGCAAACATGGCGGCCCGTCGCCATACTGTTCGAAACCTGAAACGTTCGTTCCCAGCTGTAACCAAACAACAGCCGGTTCTTCAGCACCAACCGTGATGACATCTGTGGACGTGTCTGTTGTTAAGAAGAGAAGAGCAAGAGTGGCGCCACCTAGTGGTCTGCTGAAGAACCTCTTCTACGTCTTTTTATCTCTGTGCTGCTTTCTGTATATAAACCGACAGCTGGAATAACAGCACACACACGTTAGCTGGTCATCTAGATGCTCCACCATCTCAGTACTACTGTTTAGAACCACTATGTGGCGCCCTCTGTTGACGTTGATGTTGTGACGTTTCTTGGTTCCAATAAAAACAGGGGTAAGTGGAGGCAGGTTCCCTGAATAGCACCCAGGTTTTAAGAAGCCTGAACAGAACCTCAGTGTAGAGTCTAAACTTAAAAGCTACACACATTTAAAACCTGTTTATGGAGATGTTTATGTTTATGGAGGACTGAAATCTGAGCGGCCCTAGGGTGGACCAGCAGTGGCAAACATCGGCATGGAGCCATCTTTATGAAGCAAGTGGCCATACAGATGCTCGCTATCTGGGATTTGGACTCCTGTGTGGTCATATTTAGACATGGTGATGTGACACCTGTTATGGATCATAAAGTTTTTTGTAATCCCAATATGTGTGTAAGTCTGTATGCATGTGTGTGTGTTTTATTTTTCCCCAGGCACCTTATGTTCTTTATTTAGATGTATCCTATGTCGATTGTTGTATTGTTAACTCAGAGAAACCCCAATAAAAGTATTCAATAAAATAAAATCTAGTACACAGGGCTAGTGAAAAAAAATAATATACAGCGCTAGTGGGAAAAAACAAACCAACAAACAAAAAAATAGTATACACAGCCTGAAAAAATTTAATAAAAAAAATTACTATACTGTTATTTTTATACAGAGCTAGTGAATAAAAAAACTAGTATACAGACCTAGTGGTATTTATATAAAAAAAGAAAATATATATATACACGGACCTAGTAAAAATATATATAATAAATATATAAAATATGTATAAATATATATATACAGACCTAGAGAAAAAAAATAGTATACTGAGCTGGTGAAAAAAAAAAACTAGTATATAGACAGAGTGAAAAAAATATCTGGGATGTGTCATATATATATATATATACAGACCTAGTAATTTTTTTTTTTACAATTATAATACATATATAAAACATAAAATATATATATTATATTATTACATAAAATATTATAATTATTTAATAAATACATTAAATATATATATATATATATATATATATATATATATATATATATATATATATATATATATATATATATATATATATATATACACATATATACAGACCTAGAGATAAAAATAGTATACTGAGCTAGTGAAAAAAAAAACTAGTATATAGACAGAGTGAAAAAATATCTGTGATGTGTCATTAAAGAGCAACAACGTTTTGATCACCGTTCGCTAATCATGCACACATAGATGTTTAAAGTCTATTTTAGGTTTCTGAAACCTTGCTCCTGGATTATATGCCCTTGTGCTGAGTTTAAATCAGCCCCTAACTTCAAAACGCCTCGCTCTAATACAGGAACAACATGAAGGCCAGGTTAGCTGTTAGCATTAGAGGCAGATGCTAAAGGAACTGCCTGCAGCTCTCCGTATGCAGGAAGTTGGTCTTATTAAGCAGAATGCTGAAAGATTTAGCTGAAGTCTAAGCTTAGCCCAGCAAGATAGTGTTTAGTCGTGGTTAGCGTTAGCTTGGTCGTCCTTAGCGTGAGCTCAGTGATACCTGGCTAAACCACGTATCTAGCTTCGAAGTATGGTTTCCCCTCACGTCTCGGATTGAAACCTCTCTGAAACCAAAACGCGAATCGCTTCTGTTTAATAACTCTTCATGAAGGGCCCCATTAGCTTCGACGAAACAAACTCAAGAACGTAGTCACGTAAAGGAGATTTAGAGGATCCCCAGCCTGAGCGTCTGACCTTTTCCCTATGCTTCCGAAAGTCAGCTGGACGAGCACTGCTCAGCGTTTCCTTGGAACACTGCTTAGCGGAAAAATAAATTAACCCTCCGAATTTACATCAGCGCAGTGGGCTAATCCTGGAGCCAATGGCACACCAATATTTCTTGCGCTGTATATACATTCGTATACAATGGGGCTGAAATGGCTGGAGTGGTTTTCCCACGTTAGCCTTTGAGTCTATATTGATAGCAGCTGCGGGTAAAGGAGTCGAATCAGGGATGCTGATCTAGAGTCCATTATAATCACAGAGCACTGGTCTTCTTTGGGATGAAGTGCTTGGGAATGTTTCAGTTGGGTAAAAAATGGCTGCCCAAGATGTCAGCTGTGTGTAGGCTCGGTGATGCATGTGTTTTGGGACTGTGAAAAGATTCCAGCCTGCTGGAAAGGGGTTCATAAAGTTATACAAAAGATATTTGATAAGGACTGTGACCTGTGACCCAACTTTTATTTGGTGGACCATTTCTCTAAAGCCTTTGATGCAGATAATATGCTCGTACTGTTATGGTCTAAGAAGGATGTGCCCTCAGTGACCATGTGGCTAACACAGGTAGCAAAGCTACTTCCTTTGGTAAAAATCTGGTAAATTCTGGAAGATTTGGACTCCTGTGTGGTCATGGTGATGTGACACCTGTTATGGATCACAAGCTTTTTTTGTAATCCCAATATATATATAAGTCTGTAGGCATGTGTGTGTGTGTTTTTTGGTTTTTTTTACCCCCCAGGCACCTGGTTAATGTCGATTGTTGTGATGAGCTGTTTATTAACCTTCTGTAACCCAGTGAAAACCCAATAAAAATATTTAATTAAAAAAAAAGGACAAAGAATAAATAGTACACAGAGCTAGTGGAAAAAATAAAATAATAACCAGTATACAAACTAGTGATTAAAAAAAACTAGTATACAGAGCTAGTGATTTAAAAAAAAAAAAAAACTAGTATACAGAGCTAATGAAAAAGAAATTAAATTTAAAAAAGAACTAGTATACAGAGCTAGTGAAAAAAAATGGCTAGTACACAGAGCTAGTGAAAAAAATAAAATAATAACCAGTATACAAAGCTAGTGACTTAAAAAAAAAACTAGTATACAGAGCTAGTAAAAAAATATATATATATATATACAGAGCTAGTGAATTAAAAAAAAACTAGTATACAGAGCTAGTAAAAAAAAAACTAGTATACAGAGCTAGTAAAAAAAAAAACTAGTATTCAGAGCTAGTAAAAAAAAAACTAGTATACAGAGCTAGTAAAAAAAAAACTAGTATACAGAGCTAGTAAAAAAAAAAACCTAGTATACAGAGCTAGTAAAAAAAAAAAAATAGTATACAGAGCTAGTGAAAAAAATAAAATAATAACCAGTATACAAAGCTAGTGATTTAAAAAAAATAGTATACAGAGGTTGAAAAAAAATCCTATAAAAAAAACTCCAGCTACAATCCCAGGTAAGAATAGCTTGCACAGGTTGAAAAATACAAATAAACACTTCTATTTAATTGGACTTTTATTTGACTGCCGACATTATGAACTCAAGATATTTAATTTTTTGATGGTCAGCTTCATTCCATTCATTAATATTCATCCATTCCTGCACTGCAGGCCTGCAACACGTTCCTAAAAAGTTGGGACAGGGTCATTTAGGGCCAGTAATGAGGTAAAAAAAAAAAAAATGAAATGCATAAGTAAATTATGGAGAGGTTTATAAACAATGTTCCCCAAAGAGAAACTGGATGGGATTAGCAGATTTCTCCTTCTGCATTGGACAGTATCATTAAACGATTGAGGGAATTCAGCGTGTAAAGGTCGCACACTCTAAAGGTCATAAAAAAAAAAACACTTGAAACACTTCAGCGCTTGGTGTCCTCAGTCCCTTCACCGTCCCACCTTTCCGTGGAATGTGTTGCAGGCCTGACATGTAGGAATGGATGTACATTAAGAAATGAAATGAGGTTGACCAGACAACCCATGAAATACCTTCAGAGGTTCATACTAGGGTGGCCACTTTCATAACCCAACAGGAGGACCTCATTAAGGGGGTGAGGGGCCGGGCACGATCCTAGACCAGAGTTAAAATCATAACCCAACCTATATAACACATACATGATGCTTTACTCACCTGATCGGGTGAAGGGGATGACATTCGTGAGTCAGATGGTAGCTTACTAACTGACTAGCCTTTAGAGGGCTAGCGGTTAGCCGGTAGGCTAGTCACGATGTCACATGACCTGGGTAAACCTTTTGACACGGAAGTGAGCTAATGGCACACGTAATACTGTTGGTGAGTGAACATTCTAAATAGCTCATCTCGAAAAAAGGATTCACAGGCGTTCGTCCAGTTACCGCGTCGGATGATGGGCCGGGAGTTGAAAAACCGGACTGTCCGGCCTAAAACTGGACGTGTGGCCACCCTAGTTCAAACTCTCTGCAGTGAAATAGAAGTTACAGTGGCAGGCAGGACAGTCAGCATGCTTCTACCAGAGAGGCCCAGGAGCGGTTCATGTAGAGCAGAGTGGTTGAACTAGCAAGCTAGGATGTGAGGGTGTTAGCATGGATGCTAGCCAACCTGAACTGGGTATCGGCTTTACCCCTGCAACTTCACTCACACTTAGAAACGGACCTGACTCGAGCTCAGGGTTGTTCATTGTTCAGCGGGCCCGAATCTTGCCAGACATCTGACAGGCCCATTTGCGCTCAGGTTGGGCAGTGAACCAACGCAGTGAGTGTGGGCAATGCTAACACGGTGAAAGCTAGACGGCTTAAAGGGCCTGTAAGGTCATATCTTATTACCTTCCAAATTGCCAGGGTCATTAAAACATCAGGCCTATTATCCCGCCGCCGCGATTTTCTGCACGGCCTTATGAAACAACCAACATGGCATTGTTCTTGGAACCGTGCGCTAGCCGTTTCTCAAAACGGGTTCATGTGTGTTCTTGGATCATTTTGCAAGTTGCATTCCAGTACTTAAGAGTCGTTGCCATGGTCACGACACATGAATCCACACAAATTTGTTTAAATGATATAATATATCTAATATTTCTGCATTAATACGGCAGCATCCTGCAGCATGTTTGTTTACACTGGGACGTGGACATCCCAAAGGCCCTTGCTGCTGAGAGACAACCTGGGTGTCCCCACACAGCCCAAGGCCACAAGGAGAGGATCCGGTTGGCCATGAGTATCCCATCATATGTTAATAATATCATCCAGCAGATATGGTAACTCCAAGCTTGGCAAACCGGCACCTACAGTCAGCGCCATGGCATTCAGGGAATCTCTGGATTGCCTGGAATTTACTGGGCAGTCGAGGACCAAGAGGTTTAAGAACCATTCCCAGAATCTTCAGGACACGGCTGAAGTGCCCTTAAACGTGGCACCTAAAGCCCAAGTACTTTCTGAGTGCTGTGGTTAGGGCTGTCCACCGCTCTGGGCAAATGTGCTCATCGGCTAACATTGGCGCTATAGAGCCAGACCACTGTGCCCTCTACTGGCTGCCATACATTTCTTTTGCTGATCTTCTTCAGTGGCAGTAATTCTGGAGGACATTCATCAGTAGGTTCCTGTATTCGTTTGGTTTCCCAATATACGAATGAACCAGTTACGTCATTCCCAGTATGTTTCAAAAGACTGATGAATCAGTTTCATTTTGGGGCAGCGTTCACTCTGCGGCATGTCCGGTTGCTAAATGGGCTGTGCATGGCTGAACTCGTTCTCCTTAAAAGCCCCGAGAAGCCTTAAGAACTGCTGGGACAAGTTTTAGAGCAGCCAAACCACATGTGTTTTAATTAGCATCACTGCTAATAACCTTTAGAGGTCCACAGCTATGTGTGAAACAAAGGCCAGGAGGTAGCACCAAGAGCCATCACCAAGGAATGAAACCTGGTGGGTAGGTTTGACATTGTGAGACATGCTAACGATTCAGGTTTCAGGCCTGGCACATGTGGTGACAAGCCTTAGCGCTGTACCTAGGGTTGCCACCCGTCCTGTAAAATACGGAATTGTTCTATATGGCAACTAAAAGTTGCGTCCTGTATTAAACCAAAACAGGATGCAATTTGTTCCGTAGTTCTGTAATAGTCTGTAAATGTGTTCCATATTTCTATGAATGTCCGTAAATTTGTTCTGTATTTCCGTAAATGTCCGTAAATTTGTTCCGTATTTCTGTAAATGTTCGTAAATTTGTTCTGTATTTCAACAAATGTCCGTAAATGTTATTCTGTATTTCCATAAATGTCTGTAAATTTGTTCCATATATAGGTACATTTCTTTTGCTGATCTTCTTCAGTGGTGCCAGTAATTCTGGAGGACATTCATCAGTAGGTTCCTGTATTCGTTTGGTTTCCCAATATACGAATGAACCAGTTAAGTCATTCCCAGGCCTCAGTATGTTTCAAAAGACTGATGAATCAGTTTCATTTTGGCCGAGGCTTGTCACGGCTCTGCGGGACATGTCCGTTGGTTGGCTCAAATGGGCTGTTGCCATGGCTGAACTCGTTTCTTCCTTAAAAGCCCCGAGAGAAGCCTCAAAGAACTGCTGGGAACACAAGTTTTGAGAGCAGCCTAAACCACGGCTGTTTTTTTATATTTTCGCATCACTGCTAATAAACTTTAGAGGGTCGCAGCTATTAGGTGGAAACAGAAGGCCAGGATTTAGACATCCAAGAGTCATTACACAAGAATGAAAATACCTGGTGGGTAGGTTTTGACATTGTAGAGACATGCTAACGATTCAGGTTTCAGGCCTGGCACATGTGGTGACAAGCTTAGCGGATGTACCTTGAGGGTTTGCCACCCCCGTCCTGTGTAAGATGACATACGGAATGTGTTCTACTATTGCACTAATAATTTGCGTCTGTATGAAGTGTGATTAAATTAAAATTGTCTGTAAATTGTTGGCCGGATTAGTACGTAAGACGTCCGATAAATTTTGTTCTGTATTGTCCATAAATGTCGCGTAAAGTTTGTTTCGTTTTGCCCGTACATAGTCCGTTGAAGTATTTGATCGCGTACTATCCTGTGAAATGTCCCGTAAATTTGTTCCGTATTCCATAAATCGTCCGTATTTGTTCTGTATTTCCGTAATGTCTTGTAATTTGTTCTGTATTTTCCATACTTGTCCGGAATTTTGTTCTGTCTTGATCTGTAACTGTCTGTAAATTTGTGTTCGCGTATGTTTTCCGTGAAATGTGTCGTAAGTTTGTTACGTATTTCCATAAATGTCCGTGTAAAAGGCGTGAGTAAATTTGTTTTCCGTGTATGTTTCCGTAAGATGTCCGTGAAATCTTGTTTCTGTTTTCTCGGAAATGTCCGTAATGTGTTCTGTATTTCCATCAATGTCCGTCAAAATTGTCTTATTTCTGTAAATTGTCACGTAAATTTGTTCGTATGTCCGATAATTAGTCCAAATTTGTTTCTGCTATGTCCTAAATTTTCGTGAAATTTGTTCTGTAAGTCCGTAAATTGTGCCGCGTAGTTTTTCTGTATTATCCCTACATGTCCCGTGTGTAAAATTGTTTTTTGTATTTCCTGTATATGTCCCTTAAATATTTTTGGGGGGTACATGTATTTCCGTAATGTCCGCTTAATTGGTTACGCATTTCCATAATGTCCCGTCAAAATTTTTTGTTCTGCGTTTCCGTAAAGCTCTGTAAATTTGTTCGTATTTCCGTAAATGTGCCGTATAAATTTTGCTTTCGTATTCCATAAATGTCCCGATATAACAATCTGTCACGGTGACACAATGAATAATCCATCTCTTCACAATCGCTCCCCTTCTCAGGCTCATAATTCGGAAACACGCTCTGTTACTAATACTCTAGAATGTCCGCTAAACACTGTTCACACATGAGTGTTCCACTTCTCCTCCGCGAGAACAACCAACCTCCCCCGCGACTAGGCCATTGCGACTCATCACATGGCATAGCCCCACCACAACCACCCCTGTCCTTGATTATAGTTGTATGACCGGTGGTAAACCCTACTGTACCTGACTGGCGAAACCTGCCACGACACACTGCCAGTTCTGCGGCTTTTAATGTACTGCTGGCCCCTTAAAGCCTACGTCTATGGTCCCCAAATACTGTAATGTCTGGTGCCAGACTGTCGTGAGAGACGTCAGAATAGCAACAGTCATCTTCATGAGGTCCGCGCTTTTCGTGTCTGGGTGTGCAGATGGTTGGTGTGAAGATCTCGGTAGTACTATGCACATAGACAGTCGACAAACAGCGAAGTGTTGAAATACGAGTAACTTCCTATCTGTGCACTGTGGAGGGAGTACCATTCCGAGAGCACATGGCAACTAAGCTAGCTACATTAGCTATCTAGCTAAGAGGTTGACAGCAAATTTAGGGCTGCTGGAGCTACAGGTGTAATCGGACCATGGTACCAGCCCAGTTAGCATGCAGACGTGGGTCACCTCTAGCAACGATGTGGCACTGCTGGCCCATGTAAAGGTTATTACTGGGCATACTCAGTGTGAGCCAAAAGTGCCTACCATTCAAAACTTGTTAGATCCACATGTGCCTAAGCCCGATCCTGGGACCCACTTACTGACGAACATACAGGCAGTGCGGCCGGGCGGGGCCCCAGTGATGGGCAAACTGCACGCAAGCAAAAGCTGCCCGCATATTAACACTGGCCCACATGTCTCAACACAGATCTGGGCTACTTCTGGCAAAGAGTCCTAGTGTTGCGTATGATGCTAAACGCTGAGCAGTGAGGTTGTGTTGTGAAATGTAGGCCTTAGCAGGATTGTTAGGGGGTTACCTATTTAAATCTACTTGTAGGTGCACCATCTAATTAGCCTCTACTACAACTCGCATATATCTCCAGTTAATTGCAGGTTGTATAATGATTCGTGGCTGCTTCAAATCTTGTGTTCAGTGAACTTTAATAGAACCATAAAAAAATTGGATGCTCAAGCAGCATAAACTTTTAAGCCATGCTGCTTACTTTAAATGACCATTTGGGAAATGAACCGGCTTATAAACAGGCCTAGCTGAGTGTTGGCCCACTGTCAGGAGCTTGGAAGTTCAAATCCCATCAGTGTCAGAGCCATCTGAAGCTGGTAGTCAAAGAGGTATAGCATAGCGAATCGTGCTTGTGCCAATACTGATAAAACAGAGTTTTCATCCAAAATGGTGTGTATGAGAGCGCAGAAACAAAATCTAGACTTATGGGAATGTGAGTCAATGGTGTGGAACCTAGATAGATAGGGGGAGAGTGGGGGGGATGGGGTGGGGGGAGGGTGGTTGACGTCCATTCCGAGCCGGTTGGGCCTCATTTCCTATCTGTGTGTTCGGATATACATAACATTTTCACAGTAGGGGAACTTATGTAAAAAACAGCTTGTGTTGTAATCAATTGCTAGCAGAAAAGGAAAAATCAGACAAAATGGAATACATGGTTTTCATTGACAGCGATGATCTGCTAAGCCTCACTTCTTTCACCTGGGTGCTTGTGAGGGTGTTCTCGTGCTGTCTAGAGTACGTGGAGGGATACAGTACCGTCTGGTTTGTTGTACTTGCTGGTTTTGAGTGGTAGGGGCCGGTGTGCTGGTAGGTGCTTCCTGTATGCTGGTGCTCAGATGGCCGCCAGTTCTCTGGTTCTGTCCGTGTTGCGTCCTCGTCACACTCTCATGGTTGATGCTCATAGCAACACCACTGCTGTTTCGCAGGTGGTATTAATTTGGGTGTGGATCATTCTCATGAAAGAAAAAAAAGGACAGTGCTGGCGAAGAA
>JAMWET010007267.1:0-14996 GCA_024036415.1 Prochilodus magdalenae
ACACCCAGAGTCTGGTCTAAATAACTGAACATATTCAGTGACTGGTCTGAACACACACACACACAGTCTCATCTTTTAAATCTTGCTACACAAACTTGAGTACAATGTTTACATTTATACCAAATATGGACATAACTGTTGCTAGAAAAAAAAAGGTTCGTCTTTAAAAATGAACATAACCACACTTTATTGCTCCCACTACCAGTGGGCTATCTGCACTGTCCCCTCCCTGTACACTGTAAAAAAAAACTGGCAAGTAAAATACTGGCAGCTGTGGTTGTCAGAATTTCACCATAAAATAAATGGTTGCAAAATAAGACCGTAAAGTTAACAGTTATGTTACAGTTATGTAAAATGGGAACCACAAATTTCATATTCAAAAACCGTTTTGTTTACAAAATTTTACTGTGAATAAAATGATATTATTATACACTGTAAAAACTATAGTACTTATAGTAAAATAAACGTGATTGTCAGAATTAACTGTAATAAATACGGTACAATGTGTTCTAGTATTACAGTAAAAAGGTAAAACTACTGTTGATTTTACAGTTAAAGTTAGAATTTGATTCTGTATTTTAATGTATGAATACAAGTTCATACCAAAGAGAAAAAATGGTGTTTTAACCTAAAAATATCATATGAAAACCATATACATTACATTTGTTTTCTTTTTTTGGCCATGAACTGTAATATAAAATACACATTTCTATTTTCTATTCTATTATATGATTGTTTTATTGTGAAATTAACAGTCTAATGTAACTACTTCACAACTTATATATATAAAGATTTGGCCATTAAACAAAGTGTCTCACTGTTAAAGTAGTTAGTTAATCACGCTACACCACCTATACAATCTATTATCTAAAATCTACAGACAATTTAAATACAACAAATACTCAACAAATTTTCATTGACATACTGTCAAGTTAATACATATGTTGTTAAATCCTCAATGACTTCATTATGTAACACAATGTTACTTAAAATCGTACAAAACATTTAAATAATTACACCAAAGGTAAAAGTTGCATTAAACATTTTATTGATCAATAAAGATCCCAAAAACAAAATTCTGCTCTCCTGTAAATTTACTCTTTTGATAATGTTTGTTTTCTTTGGACAGAGATGACATTTAACATACCTTATGATTTATTGAGAAGAAACACCTAGATGAAAGTAAATAAATACATTTATAAAGTAAGCAAATACATTAATTACCATACAGCCAACAAACAGTGTTGATTGAAAGTTTCTCAACCCCTTATTGATTTACTTTATAGAATTACATATAATAATTATATTTCTGCATAAATAACCTAAAACATCAAACATCAGATTTTCCTAAAAGTAGATAAACCAGAAATCTTAGTAGTAGATAAACACAATCCAATGTAACATAATACTATTTTTATTTACTGAAGAAAACTGTCCAGTATGTATCTGGCAAAATATGTGAAAGTCTGGGATTAGCAGTCAATTTGAACGTGAAATTAGAGTGTTTTCAAGTCAATGGGATGACAATCAGGTGTGAGCGACTTCTATCAGTAGATTCTAAAGGAAAATGTCAGGATAACTGTCTAGGAAAAGAATCTGAAGTCATTTTACTAAAGATTGGTTAAGAAACAACACATTTCTTGTTTTGGAAAGCACTAGCCCCAACCCAATATAAATGTTGTGGAAGATCCTGAAGCAAGCAGTTCATGTGGGGAAACCCACCAATATCACAGTTTTAAAATTTTTGCAACTCACATTTACTTTCCTTTTACACTTTCCCTTTATTATATATTATATAACAGTATAATATTTGTCCTGTTTGTTTAATTAGGTTCTCTTTATTTAGTTTTATTATTATATTTATTCAAAATTTAGGGTGGACCAGAAACTTCAAAGAAGAAGCCAACCTCAGCTCATAGTATGAACTACTACACCATTTAAGGTGGAATACATTATTAATCCAGGTTACCCAAATTTGCCCTTTTCCTTTTTGTTATTTTGAAATGATGGTTAAGGAACAATTCCATAAAATATTATCGAAATGTCATCTTTAATTTGCCTTTTGTAAATTAGGTAATATTTACTTGCTTAACTATAAACAGAAAAGTTACAGAATTGTTTTTTTTGCATTTCAAAAGAGGTCCCCAAACTTATTATAACAAAAAATTATACCTTTGAAGGAACTCTAGGGTTGGGTAGTGGATGTTGAAACAGTAGTAACTGCCAAACAGCAGACAGAAGGCAGGAACGAAAGAAATGATGTGGTCATTGACAACCTCTTGGTCAATGCTCAAAATGATCGTCCCAGCAGTAAAGCAGGATGAACCTGAAAAGATTAACAAGGCTAACAAAATAAATAAATAAATAAATAAATAAATAAACTTCAATAACAAGTGCATTAATGTCAGTCACATATACAATGCTACTTAATACATTCAACATGACAAGGGCCCCAATTCTTATAGGGTACTGATAACCTGGGGTGGGTTTCTCAAAACTTTCTTAGCACAAAGATGATTCTTAGATGGTTGAGCGAGCTAAGCACTGAGCACTCTCTCTCTCTCTCTCTCTCTCTCTCTCTCTCTCTCTCTCTCTCTCTCTTTTTCTCTCTCTCTCTCTCTCTCTCTCTCCCCATGTTAAGATGTTCTTAATGCTAAGATACTTTTGGGAAACTGGACCCTGATTGGTTAAAACAAAGCTACTGCACTAAATTCTGCCATTGGCTGGGCTTCGTACCACATGAAGTAATGGTCTGTACCCATAAACTGTACAACAAAACCTGCAACAAAGTAAGCCAATAGTACAACAATAGGCTGTCAGTACACCCAGTAGATTTAGATGATTTGGTTACAGCTTTTGTTGTTTTGTTTCTGTTTACTTACCACACACAATAATGCAGGGAGTTGCTGGCAACTTCTCCATGTGAGCCTCTTGAGCCAGGCATGTCTTATCGACATAATGGAACAGGTTATCCTCCTTTTCACCAAATGAGCCAGTAAAAGAAGTATCATCTCTGTGACATCTCCAGAGCAGTCTTCCAACTGGCCTCTCTCAGTCTGAAACTTGATAAAAGTATCCAGAACCTGTTTGTGTTTTGGTGCATCAACATGTTTAAGGAAACTTAAGAGGCGTCGACACTTCTTGTCCACATTGGCAAGGAAGCACTCCTTTAGACTCACACCAGTAAGTTCTTGAAAGTGTGCTCCCATTCCATATTCCTTGAACAAAAAGGGCCACTCTTGGGTGAGTTGTCTTATGCTGGTCCCCTTGTTGATGTCTTGACGCTGTGTGTAAAAGGTGGATTGTACTAATTTTTTTACGTCGTCTGTACTGTAATTCAGCTCTTCAAACATAGTCTTCATCTTTTTTTTCCTCTCTGACTATCCACAGTCTCGGAGAGGGGCAAACATTTCAGGTCTTTTCTGCCTTTCCACACTTTGCAATAACTCTTCAGGGAGCTTCTGTCATGGTATTTGGAAATGGTATTTGTTTGCCCAGTCTGGCTGAGAAGAGGTACTGCCTCCTGGGGACGATGAGGTAAGTGTGGTTGAGGCTGTTGAGGGAGAGGCAGCAGTTGGTGTGGAACATGTAGAAACTGGAGAGGGACACACTGAGGTTGGAGTTGGAGTAGCGGAATCTGTAACAGACAATTTATACATTGAATAATCTAATTTACTGTTAAATGACTAATGTTTGTGTCCTGGTGTGATCACAGTTGTTCACTGTGTCACTACATTAACAGACTTACTGTTCTGCGCCCAGGACACAATAAGTCTTCTGGCTTGTATTGGCTTCAATACTGGCAGCAAGTCTTCCTCTGTAATGTACTGCAGGTCATCTGTGGTCTCTGCACCAAGTGCCTTCAATGTGTCTATAACTGAATTGAGAACTGCTACAGGAAGATCTGGAAAAACTGCAGTTATGGCACTGCTTATCTTCTGTACTTCTGATTCTCCCATATCTGTCAGATACACAAACACAAAACAAGGAAACTGAGCTTTTTCCAACTGACATCTATGCATCTACTGACAACACACTGTGCTTCAGTGGGACTATCTTATATCCATTCCTCATATTAGATGATAATGGCCACATGTCAATTAGCTCATCAATGTGTACACACTGCAGTCGTCCACTTCCATTTTTCACAGAGTACATATGGTACTGTGGAAGAAATTCCACTGAATATACTCTCACCAGAAAATGAAATGCTGAATCATCTTTCACTACAATGAGAATGATTTCACCAAATTCCATTGAGTCATCATTCCTAATGACAAAAAAACTGGCCCTTCTTGTATGTTATTCCATTATACTGCACATTTCCAGGAATGTTTGCATTTATTTCAGTGAAGCCAAACTGACAGACTGCAACTCTAACCTGCTGACTGTAAAGTTCAGAGTAAAATGGCGAGCTGTTTTTAATTTGTAAGGCTGGAGGACTCACTGACCCAGATGAAAGATAGGCTTGAAACATCTGATGTCTTTCTGAAAGACTGAGACAGGTTTTTAAAATTCTTCAACTGCCTTGCACATCTTTTAAAGTAACTAAGTTTGCTTTCAAAGCGCATAGTCCATAATCGGATCAGTGGGCCAAATTTTAGAATCAATCCTGAATAGTGCCGTAAATAATGATGCTTTGGTCTCAAATTGTTATCAGGAAACAGTGACTTCCTGGAATCTAAATATTCCTAAATTAGAGCATCTAAGTAAGCAACCTGAGGCCTTGAAATTTTCTGAGCACAAACCAAGTCAGTAGTTGTAGAGTTAACTGCCATACCTCATCTTGAGGATCCTGCATTCTGTCTCCAATTATTAGAGGCAATAGCCTTAAACAATTCCAATTTTGTATAGCATGACCAGAAAGTCTAAGTGCTTTAGGACTGACCTCACATAGCTTGGAGGAGACATCTGTGGTTGAATATTTGAACAGCTTAATAGACCTGTTCAAAATGGAGTACGTGAACCATTTCTTTTTCTTCACAAAATACCTCAGGTAAAGTGCAACATGATAAGAGAGGACACCTTCAAAGAGGTCATGGCCAAGACAAGGGGGCAAAACCAGGCAGGCATACATCGTAATGTTTCAGAGAATTAAACACTGACCTGAACTTTATTCCTTGAACATCTGGCACATCTTCAATCTCTAACTGATCAACTGCAGACTTGTATCTTTCAGTGGTGCGCTCTGGTCCACATGACGTTGGGTCATTACCTTGAAATTCAGTTCGAGAAATTAGACAGTATCTGCAGAAATATGTTGAGGAACTGAAATTTTCAGTGAATCCACCGACACAATGTGAGCCCAAGTTGTCTCCAGCAATGCAGTAAAGAGTTCCTTTAACAACAGTTTCATCTGCCATTGTTATCCCAGCCTGCTCCAGAACTTTCAAGTCAGCCACCAACTTTAAAGAATTTGGCAATGCCAAGGTTTTTTCAAAGTCCTTCTCTCTACACAGCAAAACCAGCTGCATGTGATCAACATTTGATCGAACATGGGGGGTGAAATTTAGTAGTGAGAAGTACACAGCCAACTTTTTGTGCTTCTTTTTTGCAGAACCCAAAGGGTTTACAACCTCAAATGCATCCTGGTATAAGACCATTTTAAGACAAGTTGGGTTTTCCTGAAAAAAGGATTTAACAATTTACCATCATGGCTATCACAGAGAACATCTGGTATGGAAACATCATTACGATCTACTGACATGAGCCCCTGCCAAAAACTGGATTCTAGCATACTCTTCAAAGTGTTTAACAGAGGACCATAATATGCAAATCTTTCTGTTCTGTTCTCATCTCTGCCTAAAAACACCCGTTTTGGTTCAACATAATTAAACATTTTAAAGCACTGGGCTCTAGAGTATGCTGTTCTCATAGGTCCTGTCTGGCAAGCTGAGAACAAGTCGGATTATTTCACTGTATCAAAGATTTTTTCAAAATCTTCATCTAATACTAAAAAATCTTTCAGAAGAAATTGTAATCTATTCAAAGTATATGCCTGTCCCAACTCGTGTATATTCTGAATCTCTTCAACAATGTTCTGAATAGTAGATGCTGGAATAAAATGCTGTCACTGTAATTTTATGTAAAACATACACATATTTCTAAGAAACAAGTCACTGAAATTAGTCATGTCCCTAAAAGTTTCTTCAGCATGTGAAACACTGGCCGTTTCTTGTATGGTAGCAACATTATGCTCACTTGTAGGATATTCAAAATTGGTGTTTCTGAATGAGTTACAAATCGCATTTACAGAACAATGTCGGTGTTTCCTGGTCATATGTGAAGTAAATGAAGATTTTACAGTGAACACAGATTTGCAGCCTCTTACTGGGCAGTTCACAGCACGGCCCTCTACTATGTGCTCCTTTAGGTGAGCAACCAACTCTTTGACTCCGTCACATTGACGTGTAATTGTACATTTTAGTGATGCTAAAGCAACATCCTGGGCAACTGACGACGTGGCATTATGTTGGCGATAGAAGTGAGACTTTAATGCTGCATAACCAGAAAACACCTGCTTACAACCAATTCCAAAGCACTTGAAAATACAACGTGGTTCGTTGCGATGCAGTTTGCAATGTATAACATACCCTTTTAGAGACTGAACCGATTCTCCACAAATGCAACACGAATACATGGTCAAACAGGCATATATCCAACACTACACGAACGGGTTATCATGGCATTGTGGACTGAAATATGCCCAGGCATGCGTGGAAACAGGCACCGCGTTTTTCTAGAGCATTTTGTAAGCACCACTAAACAGACAATTCACACCCGCTTCCGTACATTATTAGACTCGATAACTAGATCACCATAGTTTGCTAGCTAGTATGGCATATGCTCTGGCGAAGTTTTCAGAGCTATCTGGGACACAAACGCCTGGATAGTCATGTTTTTAATCATACGGGAATGTTTACCTCGTTAAAAGACATGAACTGCAGACCTCCAGGAACGGTAAGATAAAGTACCCGCAGAGACGTTACTAATGAGGAGAGCAGCAGTGTGAGTCGAAGTTCTCGTAATGCTAATCATGGCGCCGGCTAAGAATAAAGTCCCGCCCTCTAACAAAAAGAGCCAATCTTTGATCTGTCTCCAACTAAACAGAGAGGAGGCTGGTCTTGCACGAGTGGCTGTAATAGGCTGGCCGCGTTGGAAATATGACCGCGGAAACCGAAAGCGCCGATTGGATGGCGCCTAAACGATGCAACCGTTAGTATTCAAAATCAGGCCCGCTTTCTGCCCACAAGCTGTATTCAAAACTGAAATGCACGTAAAAAAAAAAAAAAAAACATTTTGATATATTTTCCTTACGATTTAACTTTAGGTGGGGAAATAAAACGAAATAAATGTAAAATGTTTCTTAAAAAAATACAGGTGATATTTCAAAATAGAACCAAAACAGCGACAGTGTGAAACCAGTCTGGGCGTCATTAAATATGCGAATTGGACCATTCATGTATGCAAACCTCTTTAAATCCATCAGTTAATATTTCTGTTTAGCCCTTCTTGCTGCCCATGTTTATATATGAAAGTAATCTTAAATCTGATGTACTGTTGTTCACAGTACAGTTCAAGAAATGTATCTGTA
Organism: Prochilodus magdalenae; assembly: GCA_024036415.1. Lineage (NCBI taxonomy): Eukaryota > Metazoa > Chordata > Actinopteri > Characiformes > Prochilodontidae > Prochilodus > Prochilodus magdalenae. The sequence goes on from JAMWET010007267.1 coordinate 7,595, forward strand.
GCAGACATCAACAGGACGGGAAGACAATTCAGCCAAGACAACCACACCACACACAGGAACATGGATATCTGTGCTGTTTATTCCAGTTCAGCATTCGCAATGCTTCTCCTGAACGAGAGATATGGGGTGGAATTAGTGCACACGCACAGACACACTCTCTCTCTCACTGGCTTGAACGAGGCAAAACATCAGACGAAGCGAATGAAAACAGCATTTAACTTCAGCATTAGAAAATAGACTTTATTTCTACTAAAACTGCAATTCAACTACACAATACAGTGTTTATATCTTCAAAAACGATGTAGAAGCTAGATTTGACACTGTTTGGGAGAGAAATGTATGGGAGAGAGCAGGATGCCTGCTTACCGGTTCAGCATTAGCAATACTCTGTGCTAATTTACCGGCAAACACGCAGCACATAGGCGCTGTGTCACACTAATTACCGCCCCACCTACAACAAGAGTAAAGGGAACCCCAAGAAAACAGGAGCCATATACATAGGAATGGCAGAAATACAAAAAAAATATTTAAGTGAGGCTGAATGAAGTTCACTATAAAACAAAAATAACATCATAACATAAAAAAACATTATTACTACGGCTACATATCCACCGTTGTTATGCTTGCTTTTTCAAAGTGTGTCATGAGACAGACAAAACATTCTGTTGTTTGACATAGAAAACACAGGTTACATAAATTATTTTAAATATTTTAATATTGTAAATTTCCCAACTGTGGAACTAACAAAGATTATTATCTTAAAACATAGGGATTTTATTGATTTGCAGATGTACAGCACATAATGGTTTCTGTCTTGAACTGTGAAAAAAACATGCAAAATGTATTGTATTTATTTTTTACAAAATCACGGTTTTGGTTGTTGTATGTTTTCTGTTACATGCACAATGACAAGTACATTTAAAAGTGACAAAATGTATTATTCACAAAAAATAAATGTATTGTAATATGTAAATATATGTATATAAATTGGGCTACATATTACAGAATATTTCCGTTATAAATAGATTTTAACGTTGCAATAATGATTTTTTTCCAGAGATGTAAAAATTAGTGTTTTGGCTGATATATGAATTACAGCATTTCACTGTTACAGAAACGGTATTTATCCTTTTTAGAATGTACAGTCTTTTACTGTCATGGTTTGACAGTTTTTCACCATAAAAACTACAGACATTTTTTTACAGTGTATTTATTGTTTTTCTGTTTTGTATATTGTAAATTGTCTTGTGTATTTATTGTATTTATTGATTTTTATGTTCTATGTAGCACCTTGGTCCTGGAGGAACGTTGTTTCGTTTCACTGTGTACTGTACACCACTGTATATGGTTGAAATGACAATAAAAACTACTTGACTTGAATTAATACCGATCTATCGCAGAAACCTCACCTTTACAGCGCGGGATTAATAAACATCGATCGCAGCAACGTCACATTTAGAGCGCAGAATTAATACAGTTCAATCCCAGCAACGTCATTTTTACAGCGCGTAATTAATACCATTCGATCCCAGCAACGTTCCGTTTGAAGCGCGGAATTAATACTGATTGATCGGAGCAACGTCCCGTTTAGAGCGCGGAATTAATACCGCTCAATCGCAGCAATGTCACGTTTAGAGCGCGGAATTAATACCAAATTCACATTTAACAAATTATTTTCGTAAATGTAAGTTTAGACACAAGCCTTCAGTTGTAAAAATCAATCATTCAAGTTACCAAACGTGGCACACACAATTAATACCGATCAATCGCAGCGACGTCACCTTTACAAGGCGTAATTAATACCGATCTATTGCTGCGACGTCACCTTTAGAGCGCGGAATTAATACTGAAAAAACGTAGCAACGTCACGTTCAGAGCACGGAATTAATACCCATCGATCCCAGCAACATCACCTATACAGCGTGGCATTAATACCGAACGAATGTAGCAATGTCATCTTTAAAGTGCGGAATCAATACCGATCCATCGTTGCAACATCCCGTTTGAAGCGCGGAATTAATACCGAACGATCGCAGCAACATCACCTATACAGCGTGTCATTAATACCGAACGAATGTAGCAATGTCACCTTTACAGCGCGGAATTAATACCGAAGGATCGCAGCAACATCACCTATACCGCGTGGCGTTAATGCCGAACGAAAGCAGAAACGTCACCTTTACAAAGCACGGAATTAATACCCATCGATCCCAGCAACATCCCGTTTGAAGCGCGGAATTAATGCCGAACGAACGCAGCAATGTCACCTTTACAGCGCGGAATTAATCCCGAACGAACGCAGCAATCAGCTTTACAGTGCGGAATTAATACCGAACGAAAGCAGAAATTCAATACCCATGCCTATCCATCGCAGCAACGTAACCTTCACAGCGCGGAATTAATACCGAACGAACATTAGCAACGTCACGTTTCAGAGCACGGAATTAATACCCATCGATCCCAGCAACATCCCGTTTGAAGCGCGGAATTAATACCGAACGACGCAGCAATGTCACCTTTACAGCGCGGAATTAATACCGAACGATCGCAGCAACAACTCCAGCGTGGCATTAATACCGAACGATCGCAGAAACGTCACCTTTACAACGCACAGTTCATGCCTATCGATCGCAGCAACGTTACCTTCACAGCGCAGAATTAATACCGAACAAACGTAGCAACGTCACGTTCAGAGCAGGAATTAATACCCATCGATCCCAGCAACATCCCGTTTGAAGCGCGGAATTAATACCGAACGAACGCAGCAATGTCACCTTTACAGCGCGGAATTAATACCGAACGATCGCAGCAACATCACCTATACAGCGTGGCATTAATACCGAACGAAAGCAGAAACGTCACCTTTACAACGCACAGTTCATGCCTATCGATCGCAGCAACGTTACCTTCACAGCGCAGAATTAATACCGAACGAACGTAGCAACGTCACGTTCAGAGCACGGAATTAATACCCATCGATCCCAGCAACATCCCGTTTGAAGCGCGGAATTAATACCGAACGAACGCAGCAATGTCACCTTTACAGCGCGGAATTAATACCGAACGAACGCAGCAATGTCACCTTTACAGCGCGGAATTAATACCTATACAGCAGAAACATCACCTATACAGCCGAATTAATACCGAACGAAAGCAGAAACGTCACCTTTACAACGCACAGTTCATGCCTATGGATCGCAGCAACGTTACCTTCACAGCGCAGAATTAATACCAAACAAACGTAGCAACGTCACGTTCAGAGCACGGAATTAATACCCATCGATCCCAGCAACATCCCGTTTGAAGCGCGGAATTAATACCGAACGAACGCAGCAATGTCACCTTTACAGCGCGGAATTAATACCGAACGAACGCAGCAATCAGCTTTACAGTGCGGAATTAATACCGAACGAAAGCAGAAACGTCACCTTTACAACGCACAGTTCATGCCTATCGATCGCAGCAACGTTACCTTCACAGCGCAGAATTAATACCGAACGAACGTAGCAACGTCACGTTCAGAGCACGGAATTAATACCCATCGAACCCAGCAGCATCCCGTTTGAAGCGCGGAATAGCGCGGAATTAATACCGAACGAACGCAGCAATGTCACCTTTACAGCGCGGAATTAATACCGAACGATCGCAGCAACATCACCTATACAGCGTGGCATTAATACCGAACGAAAGCAGAAACGTCACCTTTACAACGCACAGTTCATGCCTATCGATCGCAGCAACGTTACCTTCACAGCGCAGAATTAATACCGAACAAACGTAGCAACGTCACGTTCAGAGCAGGAATTAATACCCATCGATCCCAGCAACATCCCGTTTGAAGCGCGGAATTAATACCGAACGAACGCAGCAATGTCACCTTTACAGCGCGGAATTAATACCGAACGAACGCAGCAATGTCACCTTTACAGCGCGGAATTAATCCCGAACGAACGCAGCAATCAGCTTTACAGTGCGGAATTAATACCGAACGAAAGCAGAAACGTCACCTTCACAACGCACAGTTCATGCCTATCGATCGCAGCAACGTTACCTTCACAGCGCTGAATTAATACCGAACAAACGTAGCAACGTCACGTTCAGAGCAGGAATTAATACCGAACGATCGAATTAATACCCGTTCACAACGCGCAATTAATACCGAATCGATCCAGCAACGTTACCTTCACAGCAGGAACATACCGTTTGAAGCGCGGAATTAATACCGAACGAACGCAGCAATGTCACCTTTACAGCGCGGAATTAATACCGAACGATCGCAGCAACATCACCTATACAGCGTGGCATTAATACCGAACGAAAGCAGAAACGTCACCTTTACAACGCACAGTTCATGCCTATCGATCGCAGCAACGTTACCTTCACAGCGCAGAATTAATACCGAACAAACGTAGCAACGTCACGTTCAGAGCACGGAATTAATACCCATCGATCCCAGCAACATCCCGTTTGAAGCGCGGAATTAATACCCAACGAACGCAGCAATGTCACCTTTACAGCGCGGAATTAATACCGAATGATCGCAGCAACATCACCTATACAGCGTGGCATTAATGCCGAACGAAAGCAGAAACGTCACCTTTACAACGCACAGTTCATGCCTATCGATCACAGCAACGTTACCTTCACAGCGCAGAATTAATACCGAACAAACGTAGCAACGTCACGTTCAGAGCACGGAATTAATACCCATCGATCCCAGCAGCATCCCGTTTGAAGCGTGGAATTAATACCGATCGATCCCAGCAACATCCCGTTTGAAGCGCGGAATTAATATCGAACGAACGCAGCAATGTCACCTTTACAGCGCGGAATTAATACCGAACGATCGCAGCAACATCACCTATACAGCGTGGCATTAATACCGAACGAAAGCAGAAACGTCACCTTTACAACGCACAGTTCATGCCTATCGATCGCAGCAACGTTACCTTCACAGCGCAGAATTAATACCGAACAAACGTAGCAACGTCACGTTCAGAGCACGGAATTAATACCCATCGATCCCAGCAACATCCCGTTTGAAGCGCGGAATTAATGCCGAACGAACGCAGCAATGTCACCTTTACAGCGCGGAATTAATCCCGAACGAACGCAGCAATCAGCTTTACAGTGCGGAATTAATACCGAACAAACGATCGCAGCAACATCACCTATACAGCGTGGCATTAATACCGAACGAAAGCAGAAACGTCACCTTTACAACGCACAGTTCATGCCTATCGATCGCAGCAACGTTACCTTCACAGCGCAGAATTAATACCGAACAAACGTAGCAACGTCACGTTCAGAGCACGGAATTAATACCCATCGATCCCAGCAACATCCCGTTTGAAGCGCGGAATTAATACCGAACGAACGCAGCAATGTCACCTTTACAGCGCGGAATTAATACCGAACGATCGCAGCAACATCACCTATACAGCGTGGCATTAATACCGAACGAAAGCAGAAACGTCACCTTTACAACGCACAGTTCATGCCTATCGATCACAGCAACGAACACTTCACAGCGCAGAATTAATACCTAACAAACGTAGCAACGTCACGTTCAGAGCAGGAATTAATACCCATCGATCCCAGCAACATCCCGTTTGAAGCGCGGAATTAATACCGAACGAACGCAGCAATGTCACCTTTACAGCGCGGAATTAATACCGAATTAATACCGAACGATCGCAGCAACATCACCTATACAGCGTGGCATTAATACCGAACGAAAGCAGAAACGTCACCTTTACAACGCACAGTTCATGCCTATCGATCGCAGCAACGTTACCTTCACAGCGCAGAATTAATACCGAACACGAAGCAACGTAGAAACGTCACGTTCAGAGCAGGAATTAATACCCATCGATCCCAGCAACATCCCGTTTGAAGCGCGGAATTAATACCGAACGAACGCAGCAATGTCACCTTTACAGCGCGGAATTAATACCGAACGATCGCAGCAACATCACCTATACAGCGTGGCATTAATACCGAACGAAAGCAGAAACGTCACCTTTACAACGCACAGTTCATGCCTATCGATCGCAGCAACGTTACCTTCACAGCGCAGAATTAATACCGAACAAACGTAGCAACGTCACGTTCAGAGCACGGAATTAATACCCATCGATCCCAGCAACATCCCGTTTGAAGCGCGGAATTAATACCGAACGAACGCAGCAATGTCACCTTTACAGCGCGGAATTAATACCGAACGATCGCAGCAACATCACCTATACAGCGTGGCATTAATACCGAACGAAAGCAGAAACGTCACCTTTACAACGCACAGTTCATGCCTATGGATCGCAGCAACGTTACCTTCACAGCGCAGAATTAATACCGAACGAACGTAGCAACGTCACCTTTACAACGCACAGTTCATACCTATCGATAGCAGCAACGTCCCGTTTCACAGCGCTGAATTAATACCGAACGAACGCAGCAACGTCACCTTTAGCATTAATACCACGAACGCAGCAATGTCACCTTTACAGCGCGGAATTAATACCGAACGACCCAACGTCACCGTTACAGCAACATACCGAACGAACGCCAACGTTTTACAGCGGGAATAAATACCGAACGAACATTCGTCGGTTCAGCAGCAACGTCACCAGCATACAGCGTGTCATTAATACCGAAGGACGCAGCAATGTCACCTTTACAGCGCGGAATTAATACCGAACGATCGCAGCAACATCACCTATACAGCGTGGCATTAATACCGAACGAAAGCAGAAACGTCACCTTTACAACGCACAGTTCATGCCTATCGATCGCAGCAACGTTACCTTCACAGCGCAGAATTAATACCGAACAAACGTAGCAACGTCACGTTCAGAGCACGGAATTAATACCCATCGATCCCAGCAACATCCCGTTTGAAGCGCGGAATTAATACCGAACGAACGAACGCAGCAATGTCACCTTTACAGCGCGGAGCGCGGAAATACCGAACGATCGCAGCAACATCACCTATACAGCGTGGCATTAATACCGAACGAAAGCAGAAACGTCACCTTTACAACGCACAGTTCATGCCTATCGATCGCAGCAACGTTACCTTCACAGCGCAGAATTAATACCGAACAAACGTAGCAACGTCACGTTCAGAGCACGGAATTAATACCCATCGATCCCAGCAACATCCCGTTTGAAGCGCGGAATTAATACCGAACGAACGCAGCAATGTCACCTTTACAGCGCGGAATTAATACCGAACGATCGCAGCAACATCACCTATACAGCGTGGCATTAATACCGAACGAAAGCAGAAACGTCACCTTTACAACGCACAGTTCATGCCTATCGATCGCTGCAGAGCACGGAATTAATACCCATCGATCCCAGCAACATCCCGTTTGAAGCGCGGAATTAATACCGAACGAAC
>JAMWET010007268.1:0-18534 GCA_024036415.1 Prochilodus magdalenae
CCTCCCAGTAACTGTGATAAAACTTCCTCCACCTGCTTTCCATCGGTGCATGTGTGAGGAGGTAACCACAACCGGCCCTGGGACTGCTGCCCGTTAACAACATGCGTGGTAGATGCTTCTTCGTTCCGAGTTCTAGGAGGAGTCAGTCCAGTGACTGTCCGTCTGGTGGGGTGCTGTATGTACAGTGCTTCTAGCTGGGGTCCAGTTTCCTGTTTTCTCGGAGAATGCTGCTTTGGGCTGCTTCATACAGCTGTTAAAACACAAAAAACCAGTAACTCATTTTAAACTACAGCGCAACTTATTACATGTAAACGGGTACTATTTTCCTATGAAGCAATGCAGCACTTTAATGAAAGGTTAAAGATACATTCTGATGAAGAGCGCTAATGAGCAGCTTGATTGGGACTAGTTTGTCCAACCCACTCCAAGCCCTGCTCTGCCAATTATACAAATCCTAAAAAACCATTATTGATTTTTTATCTGATGGCAACTCAATGAAAAAAAGTCCGATAAGAGTATTCACATGCTGAACTATCTACATGATTTATACTTCAGGTATGACTATTAGGGTTTTGTAGCCATCACAGTGAATTCATGAAGGGGGGACTAGGGACTGACTGTGAATCTTAATGTAGGGTATGTACATGTAGAGTGGGGACAGGAAAGTTTGAATTTGCCGCTACATTGGAGTTGGAGGAGCTGTTTTGTTTAGCATGGTTCTTTAGTGGTGGGAAGTTATGGACGTGGGAATAAGTTTCCCGCAGTCCCACTGTGCTCACTGTGGTATAATGTGTGCACATTGCTAATGTGTTGCCAGTTGACTCTGACTCAATACCTGGTAAACTGGTTTCTGTCAGTTATTTCGAGCTGGAAAGCCCACACTTGTTCACTATATCTGTGCTAACGTTCAGTCTGTTCTGGGTCTATCCTCTCTGCCAGTGTCCACGTGTTTACAGGCTCCATCCTGAAAACTATAAGTTGTTAAAGCTATATATTTAAAGGGCATCATTTTATAGTGAAGGTTTAATACTGCTGTGTTAATACTGATTGTTACTTTGCCGCTCGTCAATTCTTTATAGCAGTTATGTGAATCGTACAGCAGGTAGGCCTACTTAGTGCTTCAGAGTGGCGGGGTTTCTTTACATCTTGACTTTGTAGTGCTGCTGGCAAATCTCATCTATCGATGTATCCTTTAATTTATGCATGGCAGTCTAGCAGTACGAGATGGCTTCAGTGAAAACCGGATTATATATTCTGCAGTTCATGCATATAGATAAGCTTCCTGTGGATGTCGTTGTTCATGTCTCTCTGTCATCTTGGGAACGATCGTCTAGTGCTCAAGTTACATACCTTATGTCTATGGATAGCTGTGCCTAGTTAGGAGTAACTAACTGTAGTACACGGATCTAGAGAGTTAAACGCTTTGAGACGTCGTCATTGTAGTATAAATTGCTTATGAAGCTCTTACATTTCTGGGAGATGTCGGGTGGTGGGGAACTGATTCAGCTTTTCCTCTTATGGGAGCCACAATCAGCTATTCAGCACAAAGTTATAAAAGCTGCCGCTGTTAGAACTTGTTTCATGTACCTCCAACTTACCATCTGCCACTTGCTAGGTCTGTAAGGCTTCTCCTCTCTCTGTCTCTCTTCTATCTAATCAGCTCTCTTCTCTCTCTTTCTAGCTATCTAGCTATCTTCTGTCTATCTAATACTATCTATCTATCTATCTGTCTATCCTATCTATCTATCTTATCTATCTATCTACTATCTATCGATCTATCTATCTATCTATATTTGTGCTATTATGAGATGTGTGTGGACTGTATAACTAAAATGTGTAACGTGGTTATTTTTCTTTGGCAAGAGCCGTTTGGCATGATCCAGTTTTGATGCTCTTGTTCTCATCTCGACAGCATTCGGTTTTCTGTCTCATACAGCTTTTTCTCTAGAATCTCAGCATTAATGCCGTTCAGGTTTTTGATTTCGTAGGAAATACATAGATTTCACACAGCAATGCAGTTTTCAACTGTTTCAGTTTTTCCTTATTTGGTTCGTTTGTCTCTTTTCTAGTGACCACCATCAAAAGACTCCTTGGTCTACATTGGAGTGAAGTACTAGTTCTCATGGACGGGGGAAATATTCATCTCGAGTGTAATTTTTTTTACCTGTTGATCCGGTCAGCGATTGCATGGCTACAAACAGACTCCAGAGAAAAGCCTCTTCTCATTGCCTCTGCTTTTGCGAGCTGTTACAGGTTAAAGTACCATAATGGGTTTTGAGAGAACAGTGGCGCGGCTATAAATTTTACCAGATAAGAGACCAAAGCAGTTTTAATCTGATGTATCTCACAACGAACGCAGGAACCATCTGGGGATTCAGACTACATACTACTGGTGTATTTGCATATTTACACGAGTCGATGTTACATTTATCAGAGTACAGCACCAGTTGTGACGTATATTAAAGGTGGGTGTGACTGGACAAATGCTGATGTGATGCTTGAAATTAAGTTACCATCAATTTTGAAAACTGAGTGTATTCTACACTGAAAAAATCTAATCTACACCCTCACTGCTGACGGGGGGAGGCATTTTTCCTCTTTTTAGATTCAGCGCTTCAACGGCCTCCCACTGCTCACGGTGCCTGTTCTACGCTCCCACCCCTGTATCAGGGTCCTGGTTGACAACTGGGAGGCGAATACAAACTTTGCAGTGTTCAGTACTCACAGCTACGTCTCTGCAGGAGAACACAGTGTGTACTGGTTCAGGACACGGATCAGGAGAATCTCATCCAGGAATGCATTTACACTCATGGAAAACAGGAGTGATCACGTGTAAGAGCAGCTCTGAGACTGATTCTTCTACACAGAGCTGTGTCTACAAACTCCCCCAAGAGGAACCTCAGCCTCTCTCTGATGCTGGAACTACTTACTACTGTGCTGTGCTCATTGTGTGGAGAGATCATCTATTTGGGAATGGAACTAAACTGGACTTTGTAGGTAAGATCATATATATTTATAATTGTGATTATTTAAAAAGTAATGTAAAATCCACTTACTTTTGTATAGCAGTTTAAGAAACAGTGCTGGTTTGATATCATTAAAAGTCATTTATATTTCTCAAGGGGCTCTACATAGAAGTTTAAAATGTAAAGTTCAGTACAGACAAACTTATTGTGGTATGTAACATGTGATTATCGAGGCAAATAATAGCTATTAAGTGACAAGTAATCTCTAACTTCTAAATGCTAATGTTAATTTTAAATAAACAGTAGCAGCCGTTTTTTTGTGTTTGTGATCACATTTTTTTTAAGATATAGATTTAATTTATCAGTGTTTTGTGTTTGTTTTGTATTTAATTATAGAAAAAGCTGCTTTGGACCCAATAATTCTTGCATTAACAGCTTCAAACATCATATCTGTGGTTGTGGTTATATTTGTGTGCAGTAAGCACAGTCGTCATAATGGTAGGTTTTACATTCCGACTGATTATTTATATTTATTATTAATGTAATGTTTTTAGTTTCTGCAGCTGTATAATAATATAATATGTTTTATTTATTTACTTGTTATGTGCTGATGGTGCTGCTGGAGGTCACACAGTCCAAGTTACACAGGTGACTATCTGACTTTCTTCTAACTTCTCTGATGAACTGAAGTTATGATGGTGTAATGTTGGAGGACTGGTTTGTTTGCTCCATTCAGCAGTAAGAGCTGTTACTGTGTGTCTGTCTCTGCAGGCTGCATGTGAAGCTTTGAACCTTGCAGCAGGAAGTTTAAACAATGAAGCACAGCAGATGAAAGAGACGGATTTGTACTCCCAGGTCATATATTACCAGAGAAACTGATGTTTTTAAAGCTCACAGAACCTTTTGTTGCTAATGCCGTGTTTGTATGTGTGCATGAAGGACAAGGAACAAATGACAGCTGCTGCTCAAGAAACTGAATGAACTGAAGTCCAGAGAACACTCTTACACTGATCCCCTGCAAGTGAAAGCTCAGTCTCTACTTGTGAGGAGGCAGAGGCCTTAGGCTACATGTGAGGATGTTTAGGAATCTAGGCCTAATCCCAATTCACCCCTTTCCCCTAACACTTAGCCCTAACCCTCGAAATATAAATAGTGCAGCAGTTCTGGTATCTGAGGTTGCTGAACATTGAAGGTGGAACAGGGAAATCATTAGACTCATTAGACTGATTGATGTGCAAAACTGATGTGAATAAATCACAGTGCTTTTCATCTGTTTACATAAAAGCCACTGGGGACAACTGATGAGGTATCTGATTCTTGTTGTCCCATTTAATAGAGATTTCAACCACTACCCCTTCTAACTCAGTTTCAAGGGGGACAGTGACACTTGAAAACAAGGGGTAGGGGTAGATGAAATGAGAATAAGAAATGAGATAGGGTCTTAGGATCACCGGCTCTGAGTAGAAACTGACCCCTCTGTGATCATCGGGCATAAGTAAACATAGATCCTGTTTCAGGGTTTTTGAGATCAACATTTTTAAGTTAGTGATTAAAATAGAATAAAATATATAATCAAAAGTTCATCAGTAAATCTCCACTGCCTGGATGGACATATTAAAAGCTGACATATAGCTCAACTCCTTCATTTTCATAATGCATAGACAGGAAGGTCCTGAAGCCTGTTGGTGTGTCATTGTTGTGTTTATATTTTAGTGTTTAGATTTAGTGAAAGGAGTCTTCCTTTATTCCATGCTCTCATTATCGCTTATCTCTCCTCAGTACCAGACTGATTACACCCTCAGTAATGCAGTGTGGGATCTTGTGATGGTTATTAAGCTTAAACACAGTGTAAGATTTATTTACAGCTTTGCGTTTATGCTATAGACTCTCATGTGTGAGCCTCCTTGATTACTCTCAACATCAAATTAAAACTGCTTATACGATGGTAACATTTGTGCTTTACATTTTATCATATACCATGTATCATGTACATTATACATATATACTCATGTTATGTTTAATATACATGGACTCTCTATAATTAACGGCCCTGAACATGAAAGCATGAGCAGGCAGTATATTTACTGGGTATGTAGTTTAAAAGCCTGTTTGACCAAAACCGTGGGTGTGTGGTGGAGGAGGGGAGGTGGATTGTTTTTCAGGGGTAGATTGGGTGTGTGAGAGAAAAGAGGAGGACTGGCAGTAGGTGTACATGTGTCTTGTGTGAGGAGGGAGGGGTGTTAATGTCTTTGTTGTAGCGAGTCCCCAGTGAACAAAGAACACGGTGTTGAGTGTACATGAACACAGCAGTAATGCTGAAAGTGAAATTCCTCCCTTTGTCTTATTTATGTGTCTTATAAAGCAATTATAATATATTAATTCATGATTTGCAGATATTAGTACATCATTAATACATGATTAGTTCATTAGGAATTAAAGACTTATAAATGTTTTATAAACAAACGTTTTTATAAAGTTTTACCCAAAAATCTGAATTCCATTTATGAAGTCTTATACTGTCATGTGTCATGTCTGTGTATTGGGAACCTTAATCTGATCTAAGAAATCAGAGTATGCTGTTTATATAAGCACTTAAATAATCCGATAACTGCCAAAATACATCAATCAATTATTGGCACATGTTCAAAGGGTGAGCACAAATATACCTCAGAACTGTTTTTATTGGAATGTACTTCAAGAAATACATACTAAATTAATACACAGAATTCAGAAGAACACTATCAGAAACTCCATCACGGTCAAGCTCTTCATTCTGCTACTTATAGTGATGTTCCTCGTATTCCTCCTGATCATCCTCCTCTTTCTTACCACCAATGGCCATCATGTTCTCCATCCTCCTCATCATGTAAAGGATCATCCTCACTGTCCAGAGTGTTATAGGCCTGCCAGCTGAATGCTGTGTTCCTCGATGTTCCTGCTTCGTGGGACATCAATCGATTGTGGAACATACCTGCAGATTCCACACAGGTTAATCAGAGGAACCCTCCACAGCTTTCATTACTGTACTAATGAGCAGTAGCTGCCATAGAAAACCAACATTCACTAAAAGCTGCAGAGTAATAGTAATGATAAACTCCAGTGCTGAGCTAGAGCTGAGTATTTAGGTATTTGGATATTCGTTCTTTGGGCAGGTGTTCCTATTCGTTTTTAAATCTGGAATCTGGATCTTGTTTTTCTTTTTAATAAAGATCAACATATTATCTACCGTCTATCAGCCTGCTACTGTTTATACTGTTTAGCTGCGCTGGTACATCTTGATGGTCCAGTTATCAGCTGTCTTTATGTGCTGCCCAGTGCACATGAACATAGCTAGCTTAAGTTGCTAACGTTAACTAGGTTCTTTAGCTAGCTAAAATTAGAGCACACTGGCACCAAACTTATTCTTCATTTGTTTCAGCTCTGTATCTTTCCTTATCTGCTGTAGCCATCTCCACCTCTCTTTCTCATCACAAGGGAAGCACTTGAAGTTTATTTTCAAATCTACTTCAATAAAGCCTGGACAGGTATATGAAAGTCCTTAGCCCCCCTTTATCCAAAATAAGAATTCAGGTTTACTAAGCTGTTTGATCAGATGTTCCCCTACCTGTAAGGACAACATCTCCACAGAGCATGTATGTGAATTTATGTGTGTCTGATTCAGCTACAGAACTGTCCTCCTTACATTCCAACCAAACATTATACTGCTCACTCTGTATATACCCTTCCCTGTATTAGGTACACCGCCTTGTTTCTACACTCATTGCTCATTTTCAGCTCTACTTACCATATAGGAGGACTTTGTAGTTCTACAGTTACAGGCTGTAGTTTATCTGTTCTTCTGTATGCTTCCTTAGCCCACCTTTATCCTGTTCTTCAATGATCAGGACCCCCACAGGACCACCACAGAGCAGGTATTATGTGGTAGTGGATCATTCTCAGCACTGAAGTGACACTGACACTGGTGTGTTAGTGTGTGTTGTGCTGGTGTGAGTGGATCAGACACAGCAGTGCTGCTTTAGTGTTTAAACAGTGTGTCCACTCACTGTCCACTCTATTAGATACTCCTACCTTGCTGGTCCACCTTGTAGATGTGAAGTCAGAGACTATTGCTCATCTGATGCTGGACAGTTTGTGTTGGTCCTCCTCTAGTCCATCATTAGTGGTCACAGGACACTGCCCACAGGAGGCTGCTGGCTGGATAGTTTTGGTTGGTGGACAGTTCTGCAGACTACATGCAGCAGAGCAAAAGATCAGGGGAGATGAAATAGAGCAATCAGCCTCGTTAGCCGTCATATAGCAGCTGTACAAAAGTGAGGTTGCAATATGCACAAACTGTGTTCCATTAATCTTATTCATCCTCACAGTCATATCACTATCACCACCCCTTTACTCTTTTATTTCATTTCTCTCTCTTTTACAGAGGTTCTGCTACAACAGTGATGAGACTGTCTCAGTGTGACACCTGTAGAGGATTACAGTGTGTAGATGGTGACCCTGTCCATGGTGCTGAAGTATATTGTGAAGCCAAAGACCACAGCGCTCACAGACCCAACAGGAGTCTAGAAACAAAGCAGGACAATGGGATAGTGTTTGGTGGTTAAACTGATCATTCCTGTATCTGTGGGTTTGTCTATCATTGTACTTTCATGTTCCAGTAAAAGAAACATGGACATACATGAACGCACTCTTATAACACACATAGTGCTATTACTAGTATTTCTACAGGATTCCTATAATAATCTTACAGTAAACTTTTAGTACTACATAATAATAGACATAAAAATGTTACATAAACAGTAAATATTATTATAAAAGTAATATACATCACCATATAAGTACAGTGTCTTGTATTGTTATAGGTTTATAAGCATATTTACATAAACATAAAGCTGAAATTGTGGCTGCAGTCCTGTGCCATGAGGCAAGAGGCAGAGGAGACCTTAAAGTGCAGGTCTCAAAATGCAGGTCTGAAGAAGCAGCACTGTGGCTCTGTGGTGAGAAATTTACTGGTCATAGCAAAGTGATACCAAACTTAGGGACTGTTCTTCTAGCTCTTATCTCTGAGAGCTTATGACTCAGTGGGATTTATCAGTGAAGGGGGACGGCACCTTACATGTTATGTACTAGACCACAAATGCCCTGCTTTCCCAGATATGCTTACCAGGATATGCATATGTTTTGATACCCCTGCTGATTTTCTAAGTGAAAATAACTAAAATAAATAGAGCATTAATAGAAACTGGGCACTAACATGTGCAGAACAATCCCATACTTAACTTTATTTCCTGTAAAGAATCAACAAACCATGTCATTTGACCGGGTGGTTCTAATTTTGCACATGACCGTACAGTTATTAGAATTTTTGTATAATTTACACCAAGTTAATATTAATTAATAAAGTATTATAAACAAATAAAGTCCAGTTGTTCAGTGGACCTGTGACACACATATCGAGGCTGCTTAAAGTCCAAACATATGTTAAACACTTTGCTCTGGTGACCAAGAGAGGCAGAGAGATATTAGAGAACAGAGGTGTGAAAGCCACAGAGTGATGGCTAACTGACTTTCCATCACACCCTTTGTTTGTTTTTGGACCATACTCAACACAGCGGTGGCACTGACAGGGTAGTGTGTGTGGGGTGTGGCTGTTGGGTTTCTACATGTCAGTGTCACTTTTAGAATGAGAGTGATCCACTGAACAAAAACATCCAGCCCTAATAACTCTATAGGAAGAAACTGATCACTGATGAAACTGATGAAGGGCTAGAGTGCACGGGGAAAGATACAGCTAACTGTACATGTACAAAGTGTATGTGTGTATATACTGGATGTGAACGTGGACGTGATTTCTGCCAGAGTCATGGCAGTTCGCACGGGCAATTGCTAGCCAGACACTGCTGCTCTAATGCAAATATTTTGAGAACCTGGTGGAATTCCCCTTAAACACTAAACCCCAAAACCCTTTAGCTTAAACCCTGAGATTAGTAAAAAGGGGGTAAATGCTACAGCACGTTTAGAAACAGGTGTAGTAGAACAGGGCCCAGTGAGGTGTGGAGTATGTATGTGCTGAATGCTGAAAATAAACATTCATTAAAATGCTCCAGTGTTTGTCCCCTCAGTTGTTCTTAGTTCAGTTGCTATGAACAAGTCAGGATGTTTTTAACTTTGGTTTCTGAACGAGAGACAAAGTGCATCATGTGGTTTTGATGCAGTGTCTGAGAACAGAGCCGTGCTGGTCAGTCTTGCGGGTGGAAACACTCAAATAATGATGCTCCCTCCTGCAAACACGCTGCTATGCAAGCGCACCTTTACCCACAGGCCTTTCTCTTTGAAGTGCAACTGCCACATGCGTCCTGCCACATGCATGAACTAAACCGAGGATGGATTAGTTTAAACTGCCACTGAATAAATGTACAGAATTATTAATATTGTTAATTATAGTAGTATTAGTTACAATTCATTGTGAATTTAACCTTTAAATTTTAACACTTTTATAATAATTTTATAATTTGTAATATTGCTGTTTTAAAAGAAAACATGTTTATAAACATCATTTATTTACTGAGATTTAATATAAAATGATTTTATTATATGACTATATGCTGAAATGATGAATGTGTGAATGTGTTGTGTTGATGCGCTGAAGTTTACTCCAGCACGTCTCAGTGTGCTCTGAGCTGCTTCTTCCTGTCTTTCACTCTGCAGGAAATGATGAGCTCATCACAGTCTCCACCTCTTCAGTTACGCCCCACTTACCGCGCCATCTTATATGGACGTATGCTGCTGCCCTTTGACCAGCTAAAGTTAAGCTAGGCCTAAACCAGGCTGAAGGCCCTGTCTGCTGTTATGTGTCTTTTATCAGTATGTGAAAACATATACCACAGAAAAAACTAATAAAGTGTTAAATAATAAAATACACTGGTGATAAAGGAGAGCAGCTTCATATTCTATGCACTGTAGTACAGGAAGTCTACGTAGCAAGTGCCTGTAGAAGATCAGACCTACTTTAAAGCTCCTCTGTAATGACTGAACAGGACAGAAGCTTGAATCAATTTAATGCTGTCACAATGTTGAGATGTAATTTCTCAGATGCTGTGACAATGTTTTCTGACAACCTTGTCAGTAAGTCACATCCTCTTAAATTCCATCACAATTCTCTTTAGGGTGTTGTCCAACAGGTCATCATAACACAGCTACATACTAATAAGGCTGAAACATCGTAAACAGCACCACCTTTACACTACATGCTTCAACGTTGTAAGAAAATACAATTTGTTGTGTCAGCATTGAATGTTTACTGGATCATCCGACAGACATAGATCAGTCTTCAGCTTCTCCATAGTGATAAACTGATATCATCTATAGTTTATTTTGATTTACAATACACTGTGATAGCAGGAGGCAACCTAGCGGAAGCATTGCTACTGCTCTGTTACAGCACTGCCACTGATACAACATGAAAAGTAGAAACGACAGCTCCACCAATCATATTTGGATTGGTCAGGTACTAATCTACAGGTAAGTGTTTGTATGGAGTGTTTAGGCTCTGCAGTGTAAGAGAGAGGAGAGAATGAGAGAAGGAGAGAGGAGTATGAATAGAGTTTAACTCATATTAAATCCATTCCTCCTGCAGATATACAGATCTACTGTGTGCCCACTTAACCACATGGCCTATGCTATGTCATGATAACAGTTTTAGGATGGGGCCATTTTACAACCTTTACTCTGTAACAGTCGGACCAAGATCCAAAACTAACTTGGTGAGATAAAAACATGAACACCAGAATAACAGAGAGTTTGAACCAGTTAGACTTTAGTCACTATTTCCCAAGACAACAAACAACACACCAACAGCAGTAGATTATAACAATGACTGCGAAGGTCTTGTGTGTAGAATAATGTCCATAGATAGTCCCAAAAGATTCCAAAAGGAAAATGTTCTCAAAAAGAGATTCTAAAAAAAAAAAAATCAAAACAGGGCCCAGCAATGGCAAAAACAAAACAAAAAACAGGAATGAGCTCACCCAGTTCCTTGAGGTATCTCCATGAATAAGAAATCCAATCTTCAAGGACAAAGATGAGAATAATCCGGAGTGCAAGTTGGTTAGGGCTTGACCAGCAAAGATCCGCCTGGCCTATCTTCCCCACTCTTTTTACTTTTCCCCCTGTTTCCCAACCAGGGTTTACCTTCAAAATAAGAGTCCACCGTTGGAACAACAAGGAAACATAGTCAAAATAAGATATACGAAAAACAAAACATAATAAAATGACCAGAAATAGAATGAGGCCCCAACTATCAAAACCTTCCAGTGATCAGTCACAAAAGAGCTCAGGGATTTTGGCTCCCTGTGGGTCAACCTAACCAACACCAACAAAAATGCATGCCAGTGTCAACTATCAAAATATGAACTCCACAGGTTCCCCTATGTGGTGTTACAACTCCACCTGCAAAGACTGGGCCCTCCAATCCAGAAAGTTCTGGTGAAGTCCTGTCTTAGTAAAAGTGTCAACTTTAAACAGAAGAGACTAAACTACATGTTGACATGTCACACCTCAAACAGTCCTGTGAACTGTCTCGTCCACTAAAGAAAACAAAATAAAGGCATCAGTGCTCCTGCGCTGATCACGTTAACCAGATCTCACCATGTCCCCACTTTAACAAGGTGCACTTCTGATTTCCTATCTCACACAAGTTACACAAGTTTAGCTCTGCTTCTGTTAAAGTTGTGTGCTTTTGAAAACTGACGTGACTGCTGAGCTAAACCTGACGCTGTGGTCTGAGTGGGCAAGGCACCGTGTGTCTATGCTGCAGGTGGAGATAATGTCAGTACAAAAAGCCGCATGTGATACATGTTAGGAAATCCTCAGACCACAGCATCTGGTTTCAAACATAAGACAGAGCAGCTTCATGTCTTGAGAAAACATTTCATGTTTCAGCTCTTGTAGAGTTAGACTTCAGCCTAAGCAGCCACAAACACCACAGTCTCAAAATTCCATCCTCTCTTCAGGTTAATTACAGTTTCATCCCCAATTCACAGATAACAATGTACTACAACCACATTTACTGAACTGCTCTTTTAATGTCTTCTTTTATTTCTCAAAATTGCCATAAGAAAAAGTAGAAGCAAGAGAAGGACAATATTTAAAAATTGCTGCTTCTTAAGCTGGTCTGCCTAAACACATCTCTGCCTGCAATGCTTTACTGCTTGTTATCTATTTATAACCCTTCATGGACTTTATGTACCCCCACATTGGTGGCATATTCCAACTTTTACCAGATACAGCTATGCTAGCATTGTACTGGTCAGCTCATGAAATCCATTCTGCTAAACACGTCACATGAGTTTTATGATCAGTTCAGAAGAAGATATTATATCAGGACAGACACCTCACACTGTATGTGCTCCACTCACCTGATAATTTACTTTATAAATGTACAATTTTACACTGTAGCCCCTTTATTATCATGTACACTATCAGTATCTGTCCACCCCGTTCATCACTGGTCAGTTTTTGACCAGAAGATCACTGTTGACCAGGGTACTATGTAGGTGAACTGTTCTCAGCACAGTAGGAACACTGACATGGTCGTAGTGTCTGTGTGGTTTGGTATGATTGTATCAGGTACAGCAGATTTACTGGGATTAGTAAACACGTCAGTGTCACTGCTAAGGTAGAGAGTGGTCCGCCACCCAAATATATCCAGTCAAAAACTGACCCCTGATGAAGGACAGAGCAGGGGTCACAAACCATATCTACAAAAGGCCAACGGGTGTACAGTGGTGTGGCTGCAAAACAGAATCACCCCTGAACCCGGTTGTTCAATCTGCTAGTCTCTGTTTTTAAACAGCACTGGCCCTTACTACTGTATTCCCACTGGACTGTTAAGACGAGTATGATTGTGTTTGTGTTATATCCATACACACCATGTAAACACACTCCCATTTAAGAACAGCATTTATTTATTTAAAAATGTACATACTTTTAATAATGTGTACAATAAGTTAGTCAGAAAAGTCCACAATCAAAGGGAACAAAAAAACAAAAAAAGACATTTCGTATCTTTTATTTTCTTTTTACGATGAGTTAGTGACTGGACAGAAATACACAACATAAATATGGTAGATTTGCGAGATAAACATGATCTACTTAAATGAAAGATGATTTTCTGACAATAAATTATAATAACATAAAACTAAATAAAGCAGATGTTCTTAGTTATCTGGCTATCGTACTTTAACTTGTGAGTAAATATCTTGACTCTCTTTGACTCTGGGTGATCTGGATGGAGGTCTCTGCACAATATTCACAGTTGCATAGTTCAAGCCTTCTGTATCCTCAACCTGACACAGAACAAGAGTCATTACACACCAGCAGTTCAGAATAGAAGTAGCTAAAACTGACAGCGGTATAACACACTGTACATTCTAATACAGCAGTGTTTTATATGAAGAATTAAAGATTATTAATGTCATATTCATATTTACCTCATTTATTGGATTCCCTTGCTGACCACTAGTAGACCCTTCAGAGAAAAAAATATTTCATACATTAAACTGTTATTTATCTTCTTATAATTTAGTTAAACCATTGCAGGAAATAATGTTGAGAAAGCTGGTTAATAGCCCAGTAAGTATTTATTTACTCTATAAACACACTAATATTAGGATAAATACAACATTAATACAGTAATAAATAGTGATTTATGTATAAAAGTGTTTTAGTTTAATCACACCCAACCCTTTCGTTAAGTAGACCAGTATTAATTGAAGCTCTCACCCATAACCTGATCTGACTGATCAGTTCTTATTAAATGAGAACGTCAGCGCTGGTGATGGAATATTGATTAATCTTTGTGATGGCTGGAAACATGAAGGAGAGTCTTGTTTATTCTGTATATGTGTGTTTATGATATGTAGTGTTTTTACACTCTTCACTCAGAGAAATGATTTTAAACACTTTGCTAAGGCGTGTAAGACTTATACACAGTATACACTATCTTTAACATCAAGTAACAAACATGTTACTATAAAACACTTTAAGAGCTTTAAATCTGACCTTTCTGCTGTTTCTTCCACAACAGTCCACCCAGAACCAGCATCACGATAACAGATACCGCATTGGACGTTATCAGAGCAACAACAGTCCAGTTATTACCTGAAACATGTTCCAAAAGAAACAGAGCGTGTTCACTGCAGATCATGTTTGTTAGATTAGAGATTTAAGAGTCTTTAAACTACCTAAACGTAAGTTCTTAGTGAAACTGACTAACAGAAGCTTCATTTACCTTTTCCAGTAGATTTAGTTTCAGGTCCACATGCAGCCACAGCGCAGTAGTAAGTTCCAGCATCAGAGAGGCTGAGGTTCCTCTTGGGGAGTTTGTAGACACAGCTCTGTGTAGAAGAATCAGTCTCAGAGCTGTTCTCACACTCATCACTGGTGTACCGAGGAGTGTAAATGATTCCTGGATGAGGTTCTCCTGATCCGTGTCTGATCCAGTACACACTGTGTTCTCCTGAACAGCTCAAAGTAACTGTTTGTACTGAACACTGGTGTTTATCAGGTTCAGGTGGAGGATGATGATCAGTCTTCTCTTCTTTAAAATAGATGAATAAATGTAGAAGGTAAAGAGAAAGAATGCTGATATCAATGAACAGAACAAAACAACAACAGCAGTTACAGCAGACGTGCACACAGTTACCTGCAAACAGCAGAAGGGTTCCAGATATAAACTCCAAACTGAGTGGCTTTCCATTTCCACAGAAATATATTCCTATATCTTCTTCTTTAACTCCCTTAATGCTGAGATCAAACTTCTCTTCATCCACACTGAAGCGGCTACGGTTAACTCCTGGATTAAATTTGTGATATATTCCTGATTTAGATCCTGGAGAAGAGTTTGCTTCTGTTATCACTTTCCTCACTACATACTGAGGCAGCTTTCCTAACCTCTCTTTATACCAAACTAATTCTTTTAGTTCTGCTTTTTGGTCACATCTTATTGTTGTATCGTCTCCCCGCCTCACTGTCTGTACTTGAAGCTCAGCGATGTCAGACGCTTTCACTGGAGAGAGAAACAAAAACGAAACTAAAAACTTTCAAAGACTAAAAATGAAAAAATAAACTGCCTATTTATATTTCTACAGCTGTACACCTCTGTTAACAAATCTTCTACAGGGCACATGCTTCTTCAGATTATAATTACTATTTATTTAAGAATTAAACATAAAATGTGCCATGTTAAAAAAATATAGCACATTTTATACTGTTTTGTTTCATTTAAAAAAAAAAAGATGTTTGGTCTCTGTAGATTCTGTTTTTGCCCTTAAAACTGCAAACTATATAATTGGACTAGAAGTGTAGCAGGACTGTAACAGACTGTCTGTAATATATAAACATATAAACCCTCAAAATATCACTTACCAGTTCCAAACAGCCAGAGAGTGAACAGTACTCCCATCATTGTTCCTGTTTAGACAGAGAGACAGTGAGATCTAATGTTCTGATCTCTTGTGTGTTCAGTAGTAAAAGAGGTCTCATGTGTGGCCTGAATGGACGTGTTAAAGCTGTGAGCTGTTTTGATTGGTCTGATAGTGTTGAGGAAATAATATCATGTGGTTCGTATCATGTGGTTCATACCAGAAGTAGCTTTACAGCTGATGGAAACAGCTTTGCTCTTTAAAGTGTTAAACTGGGGTAAAAGTGACTGAAGCACAAAGTGTTTTCTGATTTGAGTCTGGGTGTTGCTTTATAGACCAAGCAGCCACAACATGCTTCCTGAAATTCCTCCCAGTGTCCATATATATATGGGGTAAGGTGGAGTCACTGCCTTTCCTGCCATAAACTGGTTCTTTCTCCAGTGGCAAGAAAGAGTAGGATTTCCTGCAGAGCAGAGGGCTTTACGTGTGAGGCGGGAGCTGTATAAGTCCTGAAGGCGGGGGAGAGAGGTGCTGATGATATTTTGCTCTCACGGTGCAGCAGGATGCTCTGCAGGCCCTGTAATACAGTGATACAGCTGGTCAGGATGCTCTCGATTGCCCCCTGAATATGATGGGGGCGGGGGCTTTTGCTCTTCTTAGCTCGCAAAGAAAGTAGAGCTGCTGATGAGCCTTCCTGGCCAGTGAGGCTGTGTTCTTACTTCAGAAGAGGTCCTCTGTGACGTGCACACCCAGGAACTTGGTGCTGCTCACCCTTTCCACAGTAGCACTGTTGATGGACAGAGGAGTATGCTGAGTGTGAGTTCTGAAATCCACAACAATCTCCTTCGTCATCTCCGCATTCAGAGAGAGATTGTTGTGTTTGCACCATGAGGTCAGCGGCTAACCTCCTTCCTGTAATCTGTCTCATCGTCGTTGCTGATAAGACCCACTACAGTTGTGATGTCCGCAAACTTGATATAGAGGTTGGAGGAGTGTGACGGTGTGCATTCGTGGGTCAGTAGAGTAAACAGAAGGGGGCTCAACACACATCCTTGGGGGGCCCCCTGTGTTTAGCGTGATGGTGTTGGATGTGTTACTGCCGTCCCGTAGTGCCTGTGGTCTTCTGGTCAGGAAGTCAAACAGCCAGTTGCACAGTGATGTGTTGAACACCAGCTGGTCCAGCTGTTGGGGGATGATTGTATTGAACTCAGAGATGAAGTCTATGAAAAGCGATCTGACATAGCAGTCTCTTTTGTCCAGATGTGTTAAGGGTGATTGGAGAGCAGTGGAGATGGCATCGTCAGTCAAGCGATTGAACCGATATGCAAACTGGGAGGGCTCCAGGGAGGTGGGGAGGGAGGACCTGATATGTTGCAGGACTAGCCATTGGAAGCACTTCATGAAGATGGAGGTGAGTGCAACCGGATAGTAGTCAATGAATCAGGAGGGCGTCGCCTTCTTTGGGACCAGGATTATGGTGGTCCTTCAGCACACGACCAAAAATGTTGTCAGGACCATGTGCCTCGTGAGCGCTGATCTTGCTGAATGCTCCCCTCACACTGTCCGGGGACAACTTCAGCACCTGGTCAGCAGGAGGGGGAGGGGTTTTTAGTGCAGGTGTGCTGTGAAGTGCCTCGAACCGAGCAAATAATTCATTCAGGTAGTTCAGTAGAGAGGTGGTGCTGTCATAGCTCTGTGGACGGGGTTTGAAGTCCATGATGGCCTGTATTCCCCACCACAGGCTCCATGTGTCTCTGCCATCACCGAAGCGTTGGGCTATCCTCTTGGAGTACTGCCTCTTAGCCTTTCTGGCACAGGTTGGTCCTAGCTGTCCTCAGGCCCGCCTGGTCTCCAGCTGTGAATGCAGCATTTCTAGCCTTCAGGTTTCTGTGGACCTCTCCTGTCAGAGAGGTCTGATTTCTGATTTCTGAGGTCAGTTACGTCATCAATGCACTTGGTGATGTAGGCAGAGACAGTTCCTGTGTACCCCTGAAGATCTGTGGTGCTGTTGTGGGTAGCAGCACAAACATATTCCAGTCCAAGGTGGTAAAACGGTCCGATCCGGTCACACTCGTACCTGCTTTAGAACTGGTTTGGTGACTTGAACCAGTGGTCTGCAAGCTGTCATTAGCATAACAGTGATGTGGTCAGAGGCACCAAGGTGGGGGAGGGCTTTGTAAGCTCCCCTCTGGCTGGTGTAGACATGGTCTAGTGTGTTGTTTCCTTGTGTTGGAAAGTCCACGTGTTGATATAGTCTGGGAAACAAACTCTTGGGGTCTGCATGGTGAAAATCCCCAGCCAAGAAGAGAAAAGCATCCAGGTGGGCTGTTTGCTGCTCACTGATGTGTTGATCCAGGTCATTCAGTGCCTCACTTGGCAACTTACAACCATCTTCTCCACGGTGAGTAGTATTCGCAGACCACAGCAGCGTTACGACACCAAGCATCACTGATGTAAACTAAGAGTCTTACCTGTGTCAGCGAACACTCTGTCTGCCCGATAGCATGTTAGCCACTCGAGCTGCACTGCGTGGTCCAGGACTAGGGTTCTAATCTTACCCGTAAAATATGGAATCGTTCCTTATTTGCAGCCCATGTTGTTTAATTTTATATTATATTATTAAACCATGTATATATATATATATATATATATATATATATATATATATATATATATATATATATATACAGTATAATATTAAACCAATAAAGGACACGATTTGTTCTGTATTTTTGTAAATGTCCGATAAACACGTCTGTCACACATACATGAATGATCTCGATCTCCACAAATATTACACATATTTAATAACTGAATATACTGCAGAGGGCGAAGGGTTTTGGAGGGTAAACCATGGAACAGACCATTGCAATAATCTAACCTAGATGTAATAAATGCATGAACCAAAATCTCAGCATCTTTAGAAGTAAGCAGTGGGCGGAGTCCATCAAAAAAAGGCAGACTTTGTCAGAGATTTAATATGGGAAGCAAAACTGAGGCATGGGTCAAACAGAACACCAAGGTTTTGCACAGCAGTGGACGGGGTGACTGGGGTGTCATTAACAACGAGCACACAGTTCTTTGCCTTTAAGCTTCAGAAAGTTAGCATTCAACCAACTCCTGAATGCAGTGCAACAGTGGGGAAGGTG
>JAMWET010007269.1:0-39080 GCA_024036415.1 Prochilodus magdalenae
AGTATGTAAAAATACTACCCAACCGTTAAAAAATATTTTAGGAGTATAGTATGTAAAAAAGTACCCCACCATTAAAATTATTTTAGTAGTATGTAAAAATAGCACCCAACCATTAAAAATTATTTTAGGAGTATAGTATGTAAAAATAGTACCCAACCATTAGAAATTACTTTAGGAGTGTAGTATGTAAAAATAGTACCCAACCATTAAAAATCATTTTAGGAGTATAGTATGTAAAATAGTACCCCACCATTAGAAATGATTTTAGGAGTGCAGTATTTAAAAATAGTACCCCACCATTAAAAATTATTTTAGGAATGTAGTATGTAAAAATAGTACCCCACCATTAAAAATTATTTTAGGAGTGTAGAATGTAAAAATAGTACCCCACCATTAAAAATTATTTTAGGAGTGTAGTATGTAAAAATAGTACCCCGCCATTAAAAATTATTTTAGGAGTATAGTATTTAAAAATAGTACCCAACCATTAAAAATTACTTTAGGAGTATAGTACGTAAAATAGTACCCCACCATTAGAAATTATTTTAAGTGTAGTATGTAAAAATAGTACCCCACCATTAAAAATTATTTTAGGAGTATAGTATGTAAAAATAGTACCCAACCATTAGAAATTACTTTAGGAGTGTAGTATGTAAAAATAGTACCCAACCATTAAAAATTATTTTAGGAGTATAGTATGTAAAATAGTACCCCACCATTAGAAATGACTTTAGGAGTGCAGTATTTAAAAATAGTACCCCACCATTAAAAATTATTTTAGGAATGTAGTATGTAAAATAGTACCCCACCATTAAAAATTATTTTAGGAGTGTAGAATGTAAAAATAGTACCTCACCATTAAAAATTATTTTAGGAGTGTAGTATGTAAAAATAGTACCCCACTATTAAAAATTACTTTAGGAGTGTAGTATGTAAAAATAGTACCCCACCATTAAAAATTATTTTAGGAGTATAGTTTGTAAAAATAGTACCCCACCATTAGAAATTATTTTAAGTGTAGTATGTAAAAATAGTACCCCACCATTAAAAATTATTTTAGGAGTGTAGTATGTAAAAATAGTACCCCACCATTAGAAATGACTTTAGGAGTGTAGTATGTAAAAATAGTACCCCACCATTAAAAATTATTTTAGGAGTATAGTATGTAAAAATAGTACCCCACCATTAGAAATTACTTTAGGAGTGTAGTATGTAAAAATAGTACCCAACCATTAAAAATTATTTTAGGAGTATAGTATGTAAAATAGTACCCCACCATTAGAAATGACTTTAGGAGTGCAGTATTTAAAAATAGTACCCCACCATTAAAAATAATTTTAGGAATGTAGTATGTAAAAATAGTACCCCACCATTAAAAATTATTTTAGGAGTGTAGTATGTAAAAATAGTACCCCACCATTAAAAATTATTTTAGGAGTGTAGTATGTAAAAATAGTACCCCACCATTAAAAATTATTTTAGGAGTATAGTATGTAAAAATAGTACCCCACCATTAAAAATTACTTTAGGAGTATAGTACGTAAAATAGTACCCCACCAGTAGAAATTATTTTAAGTGTAGTATGTAAAAATAGTACCCCACCATTAAAAATTATTTTAGGAGTGTAGTATGTAAAAATAGTACCCCACCATTAGAAATGACTTTAGGAGTGTAGTATGTAAAAATAGTACCCCACCATTAAAAATTATTTTAGGACTATAGTATGTAAAAATAGTACCCCACCATTAAAAATTACTTTAGGAGTGTAGTATGTAAAAATAGTACTCCACCATTAAAAAATATTTTAGGCGTGTAGTATGTAAAAATAGTACCTCACTATTAAAAATTACTTTAGGAGTGTAGTATGTAAAAATAGTACCCCACCATTAAAAATTACTTTAGGAGTGTAGTATGTAAAAAAAGTACCCCACCATTAAAAATTAGGAGTGTAGTATGTAAAAATAGTACCCTAACATTAAAAATTATTTTAGGACTATAGTATGTAAAAATAGTACCCCACCATTAGAAATTATTTTAGTAGTATGTAAAAATAGTACCCAACCATTAAAAATTATTTTAGGAGTATAGTATGTAAAAATAGTACCCAACCATTAGAAATTACTTTAGGAGTGTAGTATGTAAAAATAGTACCCAACCATTAAAAATTATTTTAGGAGTATAGTATGTAAAATAGTACCCCACCATTAGAAATGACTTTAGGAGTGCAGTATTTAAAAATAGTACCCCACCATTAAAAATAATTTTAGGAATGTAGTATGTAAAAATAGTACCCCACCATTAAAAATTATTTTAGGAGTGTAGTATGTAAAAATAGTACCCCACTTTTAAAAATTACTTTAGGAGTGTAGTATGTAAAAATAGTACCCCACCATTAAAAATCACTTTAGGACTATAGTATGTAAAAATAGTACCCCACTATTAAAAATTACTTCAGGAGTGTAGTATGTAAAAATAGTACCCCACCATTAAAAATTATTTTAGGAGTATAGTATGTAAAATAGTACCCCACCATTAGAAATGACTTTAGGAGTGCAGTATGTAAAAATAATACCCCACCATTAGAAATTATTTTAAGTGTAGTATGTAAAAATAGTAGCCCACCATTAAAAATTATTTATAGTATAGTAGTATAGAGTATAGTAGGTGCATAGATGTGGAAAAGGGATAAACCTAACTCCCCAAGAAAAGCGTTCTACTATAGTAAAAATTACTGTTTTCCCATCAGAGGTGGAGAGGTCAGTCACAAAATCAACAGCTAAATGTGATCAAAGTGGTGACAGCACAGGTAGAGGCATAGGCTTGCCGTCCGGGAGTGTACGTGGGGTTTTGCACTGGCAGCAAACTGAACAGGAGGCCATAAAATGATGAATATTTACTGGCATAAGGTAGGCACAGGTCAATTAACAACTGCCTGGATTTTGTGGTCATCCATCACCACTCCGGAGGCATTAATGATGTAGCCAAGAAACGAGGTATGAAATCCAACACAAAATTTGACTCACACGATTTCCGAGGAATGGTGTCTGAGGTTTTTGTGGAGAAGCCTGACAATCACATAAGACGTGACTGGCAACCCCACAGTACATGCAAAGACACCTGTGGAGTCTTTGAAGTTTCTCTTGGGACAGACTAGATGAGTCATACTGCAGGGGTTCATCAGAAGAAGATAGTTGTAGAAACAGGAACACGTGACATGGAAGCTTGGTGTAATGGGAGGTTGTATCCCCGTTTTAACTGGTCCAGACGTATGGAGAGAGTAATAAGCCCATCCAAGGTTATACCATCGTTCTTAGAGGCCAGGTAAGAACAATGCAAATGTACGAATCTCAGGGAATAATCAGCTACAGAGCAATTACCCTGACAAACTAGTAGTTCTCCCTTAGGTTGCCTTCATGAGGATGGTCAGAAACTTCAGTAAAGTCTTCAATAAACCTGTCATGTGTACCAGTAGCAACTTCAAACCAGACAGAAGTACCCCAATCCAAAGCTCTCCCACTGAGACGAGATATCACAAAGGATGGTGAGGTGGGGTAATGTTTTTACATACTACAGTTTTAAAAAATTTCTAATGGTGGGGTAATGTTTTTACATATTACAGTCCTGAAAGCACTTCTAGTGGCAGGGTACTTTTAGTACTGCTGAAATGCTTTAAAGTCTGTTTAGCTTTAAACACCATTAGAAGTGCTTTTAGTCCTGTAGAATATAAAATGTAGCACCCTGCCTTTAGAAATTCTTTCAGGACTGTATGACTCACTAAGTCTAAACAAAGAGAACAGGAAGAGGCCAAGCTGTGAACACAACCACAGTAAAGATGTTTGTTGTCTCACACAGCCCTCAACTCATTTCTCTACACCACCATTTGTTTTCTTTAATTGGTTATTTTGGTCTATTTAACAGGTTTAAACAGGTAAACGTTTCACAGAACTGCTGTCCATTCAAATCTGGAATGTTTTTGACTGTGTGGACTGCTGAAAGTTCTAACACTGTTGAAGTGGCAGCGTCTACACATTCAGTCATAAACAGCTTCATCCAAGTTCAAGCACAACACACCAGCAAAGAGCATAACCAGACCTATAACTACAACCATAACTATATACCTTTAATCAGTTAATACAGATACAATACTTATTAAAGTATATATTATTAGTATTATTAGTATTAATAGTGCAGAGACTCTACCTATACCTCATTCCCTAATGAACTCGACTCATTATAGTATATATTATTAGTATTATTAGTATTAATAGTGCGGAGGCTGTACCTGTACCTCATTCACTAATGAACTCTGCTCATTATAGTATATATTATAAGTATTATTAGTATTAATAGTGCAGAGACTCTACCTGCACCTTGTTCAGTAATGAACCCAGCTCGTCATAGTATATATTACTACTACTATTGTAGTAAGAGTGAATACTTCGGTAGGGTCTCCATATGTGATATGTAAATTGGATCTAAAACATCATCCTTCTTTTACTGCTGATAAATGCACAGCTACTTAAACCCTAACCCAAAGTAACACTTACACAGCACTGTTTATAGGGGGGAGTGTAACAGTTCTGAGGAAGTGTGGCAAAGTGTTTCCTGTTTTATAGCTTCCTACCCTTTTTTTTTTACCCAAGTGGGCGGGGTCATAATCTATATATAATTCTGTATTGGTTTTTCCTTTGCAGCATTGTCTTCTTATCGGTATTTAGAAACTCCTCAGAATCATTCTTCACTGGCAGCCATGGTGAGATACAAGAGCCAATTTATTTAACCTGGAACTCTTTCCAGTTTGTTTTCTAATCAAAATGTTTTGCTATTATTAATTATTATATAAAATTAGTACTAATAACAGTACAAGCAATATACAGTATAACTAGTGAATGAGGTACAGACACAGTCTCCGCACTATTAATACTATTAATACTAATAATATATACTATAATGAGCCGAGTTCATTAGTGAATGAGGTACAGGTACAGTCTCCACACTATTAATACTAATAATATATACTATAATGAGCCGAGTTCATTAGTGAATGAGGTACAGGTACAGTCTCCGCACTATTAATACTAATAATACTAATAATATATACTATAATGAGCCGAGTTCATTAGTGAATGAGGTACAGGTACAGTCTCCGCACTATTAATACTAATAATACTAATATAAATACTTAGAAAGCTATTGAATTAACTGATTTAATGTTATTTGTTTGTGGTGTCTCTGCAGGTTCTTGGTGGAGTTGTTCTGTTCTGTCTTCTCTTGCCGTGTCTGAGAGCAGCTGAACCGAAACCTGTCATCCTGGAGAACTTAGCTCTCATCATAGACAACATTCACAACAGGTAGACAGACTGGCTTGCTTCCTGAACTGGAGGTTGATTAGGTTAGTTTTTATACACATGGTGCCAAAAGGAACACTTAAGGTTTATGCCACGTAACACGTGTGCCAAATTCTTTAAAGAACCTTTTTTGTGAACATAGATGTGGAAAAATCTATAATAAAATGTTTTAGTAGAACAAGTAAACTTATGGCCTACTAAAAAACTAATTATGTTTTGCTTAAAATTTGCTAAATTTAACTGTATTCTTTTCTATAGTTATTGAGGAAAATATTCATAGATGACAGTTTTTAAACCCAAAACAATATAAGAACTTACTAAAAAAGTGATATGTGAACACAAGGTATTCCACTCTTCACCAACTAGAAGGAAACAATAATGTGAAAGGTCTGACAAATGGACCAGTGTGTTTATCGAAGTTTTATTTACTGCTGTACGAATGCCTTACACCACTGTAAAAAACATTGAGGTTTTCACTTTAGTAAGTTTTAAGTATTTAAGTATTAAGTTATTTGAACTTTAAATAATATAAAACACAGAATCTTGTTTGGATAAGTTACTGTTTAACATTCTGTTAAATAAAAATGTTAATGCATCCCAAACCCTTTGTTTTTTATAGTGTACAGAAATGTTTAATAAAGTGAAGTAATAGTTTGATAGTGTAATGTTTTAGTAAAGTAATACAGCTTTATAGTGTATAATAATGTTTTAGTAAAGTAATACAGCTTTATAGTGTATAGTAATGTTTTAGTGAAGCAATACAGCTTTATAGTGTATAGTAATGTTTTAGTGAAGTAATACAGATTTATAGTGTATAATAATGTTTTAGTAAAGTAATACAGCTTTATAGTGTATAGTAATGTTTTAGTAAAGTAATACAGATTTATAGTGTATAGTAATGTTTTAGTGAAGCAATACAGCTTTATAGTGTATAGTAATGTTTTAGTGAAGCAATACAGCTTTATAGTGTATAGTAATGTTTTAGTGAAGTAATACAGATTTATAGTGTATAATAATGTTTTAGTAAAGTAATACAGCTTTATAGTGTATAGTAATGTTTTAGTGAAGCAATACAGCTTTATAGTGTATAGTAATGTTTTAGTGAAGTAATACAGATTTATAGTGTATAATAATGTTTTAGTAAAGTAATACAGCTTTATAGTGTATGGTAATGTTTTAGTGAAGCAATACAGCTTTATAGTGTATAGTAATGTTTTAGTGAAGTAATACAGATTTATAGTGTATAATAATGTTTTAGTAAAGTAATACAGCTTTATAGTGTATAGTAATGTTTTAGTAAAGTAATACAGATTTATAGTGTATAGTAATGTTTTAGTGAAGCAATACAGCTTTATAGTGTATAGTAATGTTTTAGTGAAGCAATACAGCTTTATAGTGTATAGTAATGTTTTAGTGAAGTAATACAGATTTATAGTGTATAATAATGTTTTAGTAAAGTAATACAGCTTTATAGTGTATAGTAATGTTTTAGTAAAGTAATACAGATTTATAGTGTATAGTAATGTTTTAGTGAAGTAATACAGCTTTATAGTGTATAGTAATGTTTTAGTGAAGTAATACAGCTTTATAGTGTATAGTAATGTTTTAGTAAAGTAATACAGTTTTAGTGTATAGTAATGTTTTAGTAAAGTAATACAGTTTTATAGTGTATAGTAATGTTTTAGTAAAGTAATACAGTTTTATAGTGTATAGTAATGTTTTAGTAAAGTAATACAGCTTTATAGTGTATAGTAATGTTTTAGTGAAGTAACAGCTTTATAGTGTATAGTAATGTTTTAGTGAAGTAATACAGCTTTATAGTGTATAGTAATGTTTTAGTAAAGTAATACAGATTTATAGTGTATAGTAATGTTTTAGTAAAGTAATACAGCTTTATAGTGTATAGTAATGTTTTAGTAAAGTAATACAGATTTATAGTGTATAGTAATGTTTTAGTAAAGTAATACAGTTTTATAGTGTATAGTAATGTTTTAGTAAAGTAATACAGTTGTATAGTGTATAGTAATGTTTTAGTAAAGTAATAAAGTTTTAAAGTACATAGTAATGCTTTAGTAAAGTAGTAAAGCTTCATAATGTATAGTAATGTTTTAGTGAAGTAAAACAGTTTTATAGTATAAAGCAGACGTACTCAACTGGCGGATCTCGGTCCGGGGGCGGACCCAAATGCAATGTCGTCCGGACCGAGAACAAATCAGTATTTAATAAAGATTATTATTATTATTATTATTATTATTATTATTATTATTATAGGCTATTCATTATAGGGCCTACTTTCAAAGTGTTTCAGGCGTAGCCTAATTATTGTCACATGATATTTCTAGTAGGCCTATTTGCTTCATCACTATGGCAACTGAGCGAAGCAACGAGCATGAGGCGGGTGCACGTATCAGTCAGTGATTTGGCCTAGTTTCAGTTTTCAGCAAACGGAATTAAATATGGCTTGCTCTAAGATGGAGAAGAAACGAAAGGTGGATTCGGAAAACCGAGAGTTTAAGGCGGAGTGGACAGAGAAATATGCTTTTGTCCTGCCTGCCGGGAGTCTGAAACCGATGTGTCTGATCTGCAATGAGACGGTAGCCATAATCAAAAGTTCAAACGTGAAGCGACATTATGAAACAAAGCATGGGCACTTCGAAAAAAACTACCCCCAAACGAGCGAGGTGAGAACCACAAAAATAAACCAAATGCTTGAATCATATGAAGCGTCACGAACTGTGATAGTCAGGTCAGCAACACAGCAAGAGCGCACGACTGAAGCGTCACTACGAGTGGCATGGGTCTTGGGCAAGCATAAAAAACCATTCACGGACGCCGAAGTTGTGAAGGAATGCATGAATGAGATAGCGATAGCTCTGTATGACGGAACCCAATTTAAAGATGACATAACTACAAAAATAAGCCAAATGTCCCTCTCTGATTCCACTGCAGCGAGACGAACCGAAATGCTCGCAGATGATTTATTGCACCAAATGAAAACTGCGGTGAAAAATGCTAATTGCATTTCATTGTCTTTGGACGAATCCACTGACAACACTGATCAAGCCCAATTAATGGTGTTCGTCAGATTTTTTGACCCAGAAAAGGGTGAATTTTTCGAAGATGTCCTGGGTCTCAAAACCCTTCTTGGCCATACAAGAGGCAGTGACATTTATGATGCAGTGATGCAGATGTTGCAAGACCAAGGCATAGACCTGAAGCATGTTGTTTCAATTGCTACTGATGGAGCCCCAAGTATGATTGGGAGAGAGAGAGGACTAGTCTCCCTCTTAAAGGCACATCACCCTGACCTCATAGCATACCACTGTGTCATTCATCAGATGGTTTTGTGTGCCAGCTTGGGGAAGGAGTTTTCAGAAATCATGACAACAGTGATGAAGCTCATCAACTTTTTGAGGGCGTCCTCTGCTTTGCAGCATCGTCTGCTTCGCTCATTCCTCACAGATGTGGATGCAGATTTTGATGATTTACTTCTCCACAATAATGTCAGGTGGCTTAGTAAGGGGAAGGTGTTGGAGCGTTTTTGGGCACTGCGGAAAGAGTTAGAAACATTTCTACTGAATCAGACCAGTCCCAAAGCAAAACCATATGTGGAATTTCTCCAAAACAATGAAAAAATGGAAATTGCTGCATTTTTGACAGACATCACTTCCCACCTCAATGATTTGAATTTGAAGCTCCAGGGCAAAAATAACACAGTGTGTGACCTCATGTCAGCTATCCGTGCTTTTCAAAGGAAGCTGGGAATCTACAAAAGTGACCTACAGGAGGGAAGCCTACTTCACTTCCCAAATCTGAAAAGCCAAGCTGCAGAGCCACAACACTACAATTATGTGGAATTTGTGGACAAGTTGATTGCAAATTTTAAAACCCGGTTTGGAGATTTCCCCCTGGGAAAACAGGTCTTGCTGTGTGTTGAAAATCCATTCCTGGTGAAAAATGTGACAGAATTCTCAACTGAAGCCCTGAAGGTCTGCCCATGGGCTAGTGCTGTTTCTCTACAAACAGAGCTAATTGAGCTTCAAGAAAACCTTGCCCTGCAGGAAACTCTCTGCAACCCTGCCACCTTCTGGACAAAGATGGCCCCTGCAGGTGTCTTGCAGAAAATGGCCCTCCAGATTCTTACTATGTTTCCTTCCACTTACTCCTGCGAGTCAGCCTTCTCAACAATGACAATGGTGAAGAACAAACACAGGGGCAAACTCACCAATGAACATTTGCACCAGTGCCTACGCCTGGCTCTCACACCTTTTGTGCCAAAGTTTAAAGAACTGGTGGCACAGAAGAAGTGCAACTTTTCACACTAACTTGGACAGAACCTGTGTACATAGTTCAAATGTTCCTTCTGGATGTATCATCTTTTTCGTTTGGAGTTCAAATTTTGGATATGCGACGGCTTCGGACCCTGGAAACTTTGGAAACTTGGTGAGTGGACCTTTTCAATTTGTAGTTGAGTACCCCTGGTATAAAGTAATGTTTTAGTAAAGTAGTAAAGCTTCATAATGTTTAGTAATGTTTTAGTAAAGTAATACAGCTTTATAGTGTATAGTAATGTTTTAGTAAAGTAATACAGTTTTATAGTAATGTTTTAGTAAAGTAATACAGTTTTATAGTGTATAGTAATGTTTTAATAAAGTAATACAGATTTATAGTGTATAAAATGTTTTAGTGAAGTAATACAGTTAGAGTATAATTATGTTTTAGTAAAGTAATACAGTTTTAAAGTAATGTTTTAGTAAAGTAATATAGTTTTATAGTAATGTTTTACAAACCGGATTCCAAAAAGGTTGGGACACTAAACAACTTACCACCTCTGGTAGCGTAGGGCAGGTTAAATACACAAAACACACTTCACCTTGCATCAGAAATCCTTCACAGGTCCTCAACTCCTCCATCACACCCACAGGGAACAGCCACGAGGGAGGGAAGCACCAGGTCTTCCATCCTGAAGAGTCGCAAGCAGGTTTTCCATATCAGCCACGTCCCTATCACCAGCACGAATCCGACTTGCTGCATCCACTGTGGCTTGGTGTTATGGAACATCAGACACGACAAGGAGACAAGATGCAGGGGCAGGACTCTAATGGAAACTAAAAAGACAAACTAAAACCAAAGACAACGACGACACAAACACCACCATGAAGCAGGGGTATTGAAACACCCAGCAAGAACAAAGGGAACAACAGGGCATACAAAAAAACAACAAGGACTAACAAGGAACACCTGGGAAGGGGCAGGGCTACATACTAGGGCAGGTGATGGGCCTGACAAGTGGGCGGAGACAGGAGGAGCAATAACCGAAACAAACAGAAGCACATGGGAGATTGTCTACACCATTTCTCCATATAGAAATATAAAATTAAAAATTTTAAACCAGAGTGTGATCTGGATATCACTGGAGATTGATAACTCATAAGGGTTCGGGTGGATCTGCTTGTGTTTATAAGAGGGATGTTGTGGTTTATTGGTGGTTAAAAGAGAGGAGACAAAGGGAACGGGACGAGGCTGAGCTGAGAACACATCCAGAGTAACGACTGTAGAGTCTTTATTTCTCTACACCACCATTACAGGCTCACAGGTTTACTTAGTGTTTATTAATATAACTTATTACACCGGTAAAGGCTATACAATATATACACACACACATACATATATATACATATAGATAGGTAGACAGATAGCTAGATAGGTAGACAGACAGATATATAGATAGGCTATTATAATATATATTCCAGTATCATAGAGCCTGAACGCTGTACTTGCTAGAAAGGTAATAAAACCATACTGATACAATGCATGGCGGCTTCATTAGTGCCTTCTAGTCTAACATCCCAAAATTATTGAAGATAAGCATTCAAATAAGGAAAGGGCCTAACACGAGTGCCGTTGTCCTTTCAGAAAATGAACCCCATTTACATCAATGGCTCTGATAGCGTACAGCAGTTAGCTGTGGGGTAATCCCATTCCACACACACTCATTGTCCATCTTATCAGCTCCATACAGGACACTCTGTAGATGTACAGCTCCAGACTGTAGTCCATCTGTTTCTCTGTATACTGTATGACCTTGTTCTTCAATGGTCAGGACCCTCACAGGACCCCCACAGAGCAGACGGATCATTTTCAGCAGTGACACTGACGTGGTGCTGCTGGAGTGTTGAGACACTGTGTCCACTCACTGTCCACTCTATTAGACACTCCTACCTTGCTGGTCCACCTTGTAGATGGACAGTCAGAGACGATAGCTCATCTGCTGCTGCACAGTGCAGTGTTGGTCACCCTCTAGTCCTTCATCAGTGGTCACACCAAGACGATGCCCAAAGGACGCTGCTGTGCTGGACAGTTTTGGTTGGTGGACGCTTCTCAGTGCAGCAGCGACGCTGAGGTGTTTAAAAACAGCACTGCTGTGTCTGATCCACTCACACCAGCACAACACACACAAGCACAGCGCTAACATGTTGTCACTACCATGTCACTGCCACTTCACTAACACAGGCTGAATGCTGAGAATGATTTTGATAATGATGCTGGTTTTTTGCTCTTGTGTTAAGCGAACTTGAATATACCACACAGCAGTGCGATGTTAGCGTGCTGACATGATTATGTTCTGCTGCTCGGTTGATTAGAACGCGAATGCTCACACCGCATAGGAATAAAGGCTGCAGTCCCACTTTGTAATACCGTATCTCGACTGACTTGTGTAGTTACTCATGACCAGTACATGCAACATTAATGTGACTACTGGTGATGTATTGGCTGTTATCGATAGGTTACAGTATAGTACAGTTTATGTAAATGCACATTCCAGAAGGCAAAATGGTCCCGCTTTATACTGTGTCCTTAATAACTATGTAGTTACACATAAACAATGCAAATAAAACAATGTCACTACTACTGTCATAGTCACTGTTAAAGATATATCACAGGAGAACAGTTTATATATTTACTTTGTGTATCTTGGGGTGTATAAAGTGTAGGTAATAACAGTTTATCCACCATCATAATCAGATTATAACACTGGTCGGTGGAGCTCAGTGGATAACACCACTACCCGCCAGGGAGCCAGCATCACATATGGAAGACCTGGGTTGGTATACCGGTCTGGGTTACTACACTGTGCTACACCAATAAGGGTCCTTGGGCGAGACTCCTAACACTACACCGGCCCACCTGTAATATGATTAACCCTGTAAACCGCTCTGGATAAGAGGGTCAGCTAAATGTCATAAATGTAAATGTTATTATCAGAAAGTAAAACCAGAGGTGATGCACATGTGTGTACACACACAGCCGTTAGACCGTTATATAAAGTGGGTCTGAGTTTATTACAGCACCTGCAGTTTACATTTCCGGTTCCTGTAACATTTGTGTAACTAGAATATGTGCAGTTATTACTTGAGGAGGTGCCAATATACTGAAGTGTTTCTAGAAATGTCCTGGCAGGTTCTGCTGAATGTTCTCCTGCAGTTTGAGAGCCTGAAACTGGCTACAGATATCTCGTCCAATCAGAGAAGAGTGAATAATACTTTGTGAAGCGGGCGGAGTCATAATCCATATAAATGTCCATCAGCTTCTACGCTATGGTACTTTCTGCTGAGAAAGTCCAACTCCTCATCATCCGCATTGTCCAGCTCTTCTTCCTCTGCACGCAGAAACTCCTCCTCTTCTCCAGCTATGGTAAGATACAGGCCTCTAAATTTCCTTAGCTTCTTTTCTTTACAAACTCTTTAAGCCAGAAGGAATATGAGTTATTTTTATTTATTTATTTTTACCATGCTTATTCTGTAAGCCGAGACACAGTGCCGTTTGGGGCAGAAGAGGGAACAGTACTGCTTTTGATCAATTCTACATAATTAAACAGTTAGGATGTAATACAAAGTCTTCCAGAGTGGGCTTGGTGTGAAATGCTCATTTCTAGAGAAACCTGTGGAGTCAGATTTATCTACAGTAGTGGTGAAAGGAACCAGACATCCACCTACATTTCCGTTACATTTAAAGCATTTAGCACATTTACTTATCCATAAGGTAGGGAGGGGCTGGTGCATTCTTGGCTTGGTCGACGAGCATGGGTGTGTTACACCTGAAGCAGGCAGCTACAGGAAGCCAGCGAAGGGAGCGCATCAGTGCAGTGACATGACTAAACCTGGAAAGCTGCTGCATTCAAGTCTGCCTCCATGACATGAACTGGAGACACTGTGCTATGATAGTTCTGAGATTTTCATAGCGGAGGGATACATGTGGGGAGTTATACAGCAAAATAGTCCCCAAAATAAAATTTACTATTTCAGATTTTCCACTATTTTACTGTCAACATTCCATATGAAAACTCAGTAGACTTGTGTGGGTTCACTGGTGGTTAAGATTGTAGTGCTGTAGGCATGGAGACCACTGGTTCCCGTCACCACCACCACTGTAAAGAACATCTGAGCCACTACACTAAACCGTTTCACACCAAACCCCCTCTGAATGCTTCTATTACCCACTGAGGACTGTGCTCTTTGCATGCTGAGTTTGTTCTACAGTTTGGAGAATGTGTTGTCTATGGTTCTATACAAATGATAAAAGGGTTCCGCTATTGTGACAATGTGAAGTTATAACAACAGAAGAACGCTTTTTGGTATTATATGGAACAATATACGACATATTCTCCATCAAGTTGAATAACCGTTTCACCATGCACCAGCAGCACTGCTGTGTCTAATCCACTCACACCAGCAACACAAGCACTCATGACCACCAGGTCAGTATCACATGTGACCTTCTCCATGAGATCAAAAGTAGGAAGTGGTCATAATATTGTGACCCAACTGTGTAACTTGTGTCTCTGCAGGTTCTCAGTGGAGCTCTGAGAGTCTTTCTCCTCTGCCTTCTCTCTCCGTGTCTGAGAGGAACAGAAGCCATAGATGTGGACCAGAATGCTCTGGCTGGCATCGTCAGTCACATTGAGGACAGGTAAGCTGGCACTTACCAACACCTGCTAACTGCATACGTTAAGGGAACTTGAATATTAAAGAGGTTATATAAAATAAATGACATAAAAGATATTAAGATTAAGAATCTTTGATTCCTGAATATCAGCATGTGTTTGTGCTGGGGGTCATATGACACTTGAACCGTTTTGTCTGTGTTTAGTTACCGCCCAGGCAGAGGACGGCAGTTTGCAGTGGCCATGAACATCCCGGCTGATTACTGTACTGGAAAGCTCAACCTGAAGGCCTTTCGGGAGTATTTTAAAGATTACACGCCAGAGCTTGTGAAAACTGCTATCAGTAGTGATAGTAGAATATATGTTGGGGATCGGCTGATTGGCGCACGACCAAAACCAATTTCCCCCTATGTAGACGCCAATTACCATACGGAATACCTTCTGCTGGTTAAGTCTAATCCTCCAGGAGAATCTCCTGCTGATCCACTCATAAAGAAAATCTTGAACAAGGACAAAGAGGGCTGTGTGATCTTCTACACATACTACTCTCCCTGCGATAGAACTTGCTTAAATGCGAGAAATCCACGTAATATTCTCAAAGCCCTCGGCATCTTTAAAGAGCACAAAGGCCCAAAAGCTTTTATCTACAATTATCCATTTAAAGGTAATAATGACGGTATAGTGGAACATGGCGCAAAGATACACAATAACCTGCCTCTCTATAGTTGCTACTCTTACAATGGCTTTTATGAGTGTCATCTTTGTGTGAAAGGAGAGGAGATAGTTGACGCATGTCTGGTGTTTTATGATAAATGATGTACACTTTTACACACAAACACACGACTATTACCAATAAAGTTTTGAAGCTGCATCAAACAACATGTTTTTGTGCTAAATGTGTTGAGACGAGTTTAGCCGGTTTAGCCTATGCTGTGAAATGCTCAGTCCTTCCTGGAATGAAAGTGACACTCGCTCCTACAACTCGCTTCAGTTCAAATCCACTACTCAGTAAGGCATTGCCTGTGAAGTGAAATATTAAAGCTTTGTGAATGAGGAGGGCTCCAACTGGGCACAATGTCACAAACAATAATGATAAAAATATATTTTTGATATACAAACTTAGTAAAAACTTAGTCCATCCCATAAATGCAAGGGGCTAATACAACCAACAAGTGCCACCAGAACAATGGGAAACAAACACCACAGAAGAAACCCTTCTGCAAAGAAGCAAACAGAAATGCGCTGAAAATGCAGCCAATGCAGTTCCAAAAGATGTTCTCCCATTCATCACTTAATTATCTAATTATCTACTGCTTACGTGAGTATCAGAACAACTAAGTTCCTCAAACAAGGACCATGATTCACCAGAGCCATGAAGAAAGCTTTAGCTCCCCTCCATGCTGTCAATGGCGTCCCTTTTTTAGCTTGTAAACTGTGTGCTGGAACCGCTACTGCCACCCTGTGGCCGGCGTCAGAACAGCAACTTAAAAATGATGGGCTAAGCTGTCACACCATAATCTTACTCGGTTACCAGTGAACTGTTGTTTTGTGATTTTAGTGTTGACTGATTTGGAAAAGTATATGAAACATTTGTGAACAGACAGTTAGAGGTTTAATACGACCCCAGTTTCAGTACATGTGTTTTAACTAATGTGTTAAAACTAATGCTCATATGTAGCCATTTCTGTATTTATCCAGGCTCAGTATTCCTATTTTTTCTCAAAGCTAGCACTGAGAACCTGGTTCCTATGGTGCTTGATCACAGAACATGTCATGTCGCTATACGCCCACATCCTTCGTTTTACTGCCTGTTGTTTTTTTTTATGTATGTGACAGCATAAGGAATCCTAAACCAGTCTGTTACTGACCTCTAGTGGTGAGATAAGTGACATGCGGTGATTGAGCATCTCGAAGAAGAACGTCTCCAGTAGGGCAGTGCTCATAACCTGCTGATCTGAGCTAAACATGTATTTGGGGATTGTGTGAACAACCAGCCTTCAGTCCTGTTGTAACAATCACCTAGACCTGATTAAGGTTAGGGGTTACAATATAGTTTGAGGATACATCAATATACACATGAAAGCCAATGCAGTATCCAGACTTAAACTGATGCACACAAACAACCACGATAGACCCTGTGTAACTTGCCACCAAAAGAAAATGCTTTATATATCCAAGTGCATGTATAATAGATAAAATACCCAACACCATTCAATTTTAACAAAAATCCATACCCTTTTCCCAGTACCCCCAAGGTCCAAAAAATCCAAAATGCAAAAAGTAAAAAGTACACAAAAAAAATACACAAACATTAAGTCCTTAGCAAAGCATTGCAACACCAACTTCAAATCTCACTGGCAATGACAGGCCTATCCTCATGCTTCAATCTGAATTCCGGTTAGTTAATCCACTGGTCTGAGAGACACGATATGGAGCACACTTGGTCTGCCCGTTCACAGGTAGAAGGTGCAAGGACAAAAAAAAATTGGTGGACTTTGTTGTTGAGTCCCTCTAGTTTTCAAAACGCACCAAACATTTCTCTGTGTTCTGCCGCCATCTTGTCTCTCTCCTTCCTGTGGCTCCGCCCCTTCCATTCCCAGGAAAACTCTTAAAGGGACAGTGCTAGGATAATTTAATAAACAGTTTTATTCTGGTCCCCTACTTATCTGTCCGTGAATAGCAAGACTCAAGGGTAGCACACCGGAAGGTTTAACCTTGCAAGGCATTTTAGGTATTAAACCCCTTTCTTTACATTAATGCGCTATGCCTATATATTACTTCTAAAAACACCTTTCATGTGGCTGTGTCACACTGTCATTGCTTAGCCTTCACCTTACCTAGAACCCATGTAGGATGTTTAAAATGAACAGAAATAAAAAAGACCAATTCAATGCAACTGTATTTATTGGTGAAAGCAAAAGCATCATACAAATTAAATCCAATTTTTAAGCAAGCAAAAAATCCACACTGAAGCTTCTAGAATATCATATTCCAAATGTTCTTATTTAGCATTTTTGTGGGTGTATTGACTGCATGTGGGCGTGGCCTTAGACCATAGTGTGAAGGAAGTAGCTGAATCTGCAGGTGTATGGAAGCGTACGGTCATACGGGTCTACCAGCAGTGGATAAAATCCCAGTCTACAGGGAATTCTCCTCAGAATTGTGCCAGGGAAGGCATCCACCAAATCTGCCCCAATTCTTTGATGCAAGAGTGTCTGAACACTGATCTGGCTGCATCCTGTTATTGGTACTCCTGAGGTATTCTACATTTCTATGAAGGGAGACTCATTTTGGGTCCAGTAAGTTTATGTAAATGTACTCTATTCTGATTGGATGCCATCTGGGCTGATACACTAGCTTCAGTGTGAGTGAATTAACAATGGGCTGTTTTAGCAGCTTAGCCTGCAATGATAGCATCTGAGTCATGATGCTAATTGCTCATGCACTTATTATGGATTGGCTGATTCTCCTGGACACAGAGGTAACACCCGGTATTATCACAGCGGTACAGCGGCACTCTAGAATCCACCTCTCTGATGTTCGCTTCCCACTGAGTAGTATTTATGTCACGTTTCCAAGCCTGTCCAAAAACAAACGCTTTAGGACCGTTATGGTTCCTAAAGTTCTCCAGTGCAGGGATGATGCTGTAAGGCTTATTAGGAGTTGAGCAGGTTTTCACACAGGGAGAGTTGAAGGTGTAGAAAACCACACAGCCATCAGGATCTCGGTCCAGGAGCTTCTTCATGAGATGATCATCAGTGGATGTTGGTGAAGGATTAGAATTAATCAGCAGAAGGTACTCAGAGTGGTAGTTGCTTCTCGTATTGGGGATGCGTTTTGGTTTGGCACCAATCAGTTGTTGACCTTTGTAGACTCTGGCGGGACCATTCATGGCTGCTTTCACTTCATTCACATCGTTATCCAGGAGGAAGTTCTGATCAGGGACTACACCCTTAGAACACTTCTCTTTTGGGACGTTCATGGCCAGGGCGTTCTGTCTTGAACCATCTCCATAACTAAAAACATTAAAATCATTGGTTTTAATGGTAATGAATAATTATTGGTTTTAATAGCCTTTTTAAAAAGACAGCAGCAAAATCAGTCTTTGAGTTTGTGTGATTAAAGTCCAAACTGTTCACAGTGGTGGTGAATGGAACCAGACGTCCACCTCTAAAAGCTCCCACATGAAATGGTCATGAATGCGCTGCCTGGTGTCTGAGATGCTATTTATTGTAGTTTAGAGACGATTTCAGCCTTAAAATCCACAAATAGTGGAGGGATACATGCAGGGTGCTGTGAGGAAAACTAGTCCCCAAAGAAAACCTATCATTCTCAGGTTTTCCACTTTTTTACCATCAACATTCCATATAAACACTCAGAAGACGTGTGTTGTAGACATGGTGACCCCTGGTTCCCATCACCACAGTATAAAGAAATCAAAGACTCTACAATCAACCACTTCACACCAAATGTATAATCACCATTAATCGGGTCTAACACTTTAGAGCTCTTTTAAATTTGGATCTTATGTTTTATCAAGGAATCTGATGACCTCTGGGAGATTTTCAACCTTTGTCCAGACAGCAGGAGAGAGCAGGAGGAGTCTCACCTGCACTCCTGAATGCACCTGACCGAAAGTTCATGTGACAAGAATTAAGAACTACTACTTGTGGACCGTTTCTATTGGTCTGTTGATTATGAAAGTTTCACACAATGCAAAGAACAGCTGTAATTTTTTTTATAAAAATTAATTCTACAATCCCTACAGTTT
This sequence comes from Prochilodus magdalenae, assembly GCA_024036415.1. Classification (NCBI taxonomy): domain Eukaryota; kingdom Metazoa; phylum Chordata; class Actinopteri; order Characiformes; family Prochilodontidae; genus Prochilodus; species Prochilodus magdalenae. Next base: position 19,064 of record JAMWET010007269.1, read on the forward strand.
CATTTCTACAAAGTCCTGACAATGCTTTTAAGTATGTTCATACTTTCTCTATAGAGAACATACAGTACCACACAATTACTCTTATTTTGAAAAAATACTGGAAGAAACTTTTTACTTTTTGACTTTATTTTACTTTTTAAAAATTGTTTATTTTGTTTTTGTTAATGTAATTTTACTTTTTAAAATTGTTAAATACACTTAGTAAACAAGTGTTACACACATGTTTACAAATCGTCGCTGTCCAATGAAAAACATGTATCTCCATTTTTGATGATTTTGACTTTTATGTATCATTTGATCACATGAGCTGCTGTTTACACTGTGTGTGAATTTCATGATGAATGGACCAACAGAACCGGCCCAAAGATCACTTGGAAAAAGTCTGGTTCCATTGACTTACCTTAGAATTAAACTGGGTTTTGGCCTCTCCTGTAAAGTTGCTGTTTTGGAGGTGCTTGTTTTTCTTTGGACAGTGACGATATATATGTATGCCTATTTGTTAAGCATATCAGTATGTACACATTTTTAAAGTTTTCCAACGAGTCCTGGTAAGTACATTTGGAGAATACATACATACATACATACATACATACAGACATTAGAAGTTGTTATGTGTTAACATTAGCTAAGCATTGTATTCATTGTTAATGCATTAATTCATGCTAGTGAGGTGTCTGGGCCTCACATCTATATACATATGATTTTAAACTCTATGCTATGCTTAGGGATCTGGAGTTTCACCAGTTTCCCTTTTATGGGTATGGTATGGGTCTGAGAAAATGTCTCTCTCTGAGGAGCAAGCAGAGGGGATTTCTATATTAGTATTTCTATATGTTGTGCACAATGCCCAGCCTATATAAAGGGGGAAGGACTGTGCTGTGGGAGGATAGCCAGAATTGGACAAGGCGTCCCCCAAGCAACTTGCTTGTAAAATGCTGTCTGTAATAAAATATTATCATATGTAACCAAGACAGTATTTGACAGAGTCTTCTCTTCAACACCTACACACCATCGCATCCCTTCTTCAAGTTCACAACACCAGCCAGTATTCACGTAACATGTCTATATACTTATTCGGCAAAAAATGGTCATTGCACATCGGTTAGTCCTGCTAAACCCTGATGAGAAGTGTTATCCAAGAATGCCAATGCTGCATTAGCAGGCCTCTGGGCTCATACCATGGAAAACCGAACACGTTCAGTATTAGCATCTTCAAAGTTTTCAAACACGCGGTTAGGCCCAAACCTTACAGTGTTTCTTACTCAGTGCAGGACGTGCAAACATGTTGATCTGTTAAGGTCACACTGACAGAAATATCTGTACTAGTTACAGCTAGCATGATTAGCTTAGCCAAACTACTGAAGACTTCTCAGTCAGCATGTAGCTACACTATGCTGCCAAAAGTATTCACTCATCTGCCTTGAGTGACATCCCATCCCATTCTTAATCCATAGGGTGTAATATGATGTCGGCCCACCCTTTACAGCTGTAACAGCTCCAACTCTTCTGGGAAGGCTTTCCACAAGAATTAGGAATGTGTATATGGAAATTTTAGACTATTCCTCCAGAAGCACATCTGTGAGGTCAGACCCTGATGTTGGACGAGAAGGCCTGGCTCTCAGTCTCCACTCTAATCCATCCCAAAGGGGTTCTGTCGGGTTGAGGGTCAGGACTCTGTGCAGGCCAGTCCAGTTCCTTCATACCAAACTCGCTCATCTATGACTTTATGGAGGATACATCCTGTATGGACAGCTACTGCTACATTTCATTTCGTTCTTTGTTTCTATAAAATAATAAACATGTAAAATTATAAAAACGTGGCAAATTTTGTATAGGCCGCAGAGCAATGGTGGGAGTTTATTTAATGTATGATAAAGCATCATCTGTTACGATGGGTTATCCAGTGACGATTCTTACTCATCATAGTCTCAGGAATCTCCTGAACTATGGTAAGTATGCATTGACTATGTCTAGGCTTAGAGACTATTATCGGCTTTTAGAGCAGGAAGATGTCACCCTAGCAAGGTGTGTCACGGTGAATCCAGCTGAGCATTTCCCAACTCCAGAAGACGGTGAACCACATGACTGTGTTCAAGAAGCAGAGAAATATTCAAGGCTTAGATCAGATTTGCAAGCACTTCCACTACGTGAGGCAGATCTGGAGTATTGGACGGATGGGTCCTGTTAGCGTGTGGGGGATAAATTGCGTGCTGGCTATGCAGTAGTAAAAGCCCACAGAGAGGGCTTTGTTGTTGAGAAGGCTGAAGTAGTACTACAGCCTGCATCTGCACAGCTTGCTGAACTTGTGGGGTTAACTGAAACATGTTTGTTGGCAGAAGGTAAGCGACTAACGATATGGACCGACTCCGCCTATGCACATAATGTGTGCCACTTGTTTGGATCAGTGTGGAAGAACCGAGGGTTTAAGAAAACGGATGGTTCTCCAATTCAGCATCACGCGCAAACAATGAAATTGTTGCAGGCAATGATGAAGCCTAAATAAATAGCAATAGCTAAATGGCCAGCACATAAAATGGATGTGTCAAAGGTCACGCGAGGTAACAAAGCGGCTGATAAAGCTGCAAAAGCAGTTACAGGAGCAGACAAATTGGGTAAGGTTTTTCTGGTCACTCATGAAGTGAACTTAGAAGATCGAATTACACTCAGGGATGTGCTTTTAATGCAGGAAGCAGTTCCTGAAAGAGATAAACAGCTGTGGCGAGACCGAGGGGCCACACAAGGTTCGACTGGTCTGTGGAGAAATCATGAGGGGCTGGTAGTAGCTCCTCCGGACCTGTTGGGTCTGATGATTCATGAGGCACATGAGTTAGCTCATGTGGCAAGCAGGGAAGTTAGGAGGAAAATCACAAAGTAGTATGGTTTTTGGGCACCATGCTTGCTTGAACAGATTGATTATGTAATAGGCAGGTGCACTATCTGCCTGAAAAATAATGTTCGGAGGGGAGTAATGGTTCCTCCCGGTTACATTCCAACTCCAAGGGGTCCTATGCGTGAGTTAGTTATCGACTTTGTTGATATGATAAAACCGGTTGAAGGTAAAAGATATATGCTAGTCGTTGTGGAAGATTTTCGCGGTGGCCTGAGGCCTGTGTGTAGAGAGGTCATAAGCAGACTTCCAGATTGGACAGCCTGTGATAATGGGAAAGAGTTTGTGGATAAGACGGTGAAATTGATTTTGCAAAAATTGGGTATTAAACAGCGTCTTGGTGAAGTCTTTTACCCACAAAGTCAAGGGTGATACTGTGTATTTCACATTCACTTATGATTTGTTCATCTGTATCTGATGTTTGAATATGTTGCTTTTTTGCAAAAGATACTGGTTGGTGTTTTCTTCCCTTCCTAGCAGAGTGATTTGGAAAAGACCACTGTAAGGGTGGTTGGTGGTTCAGGAACTCTGATATGCTGAAGGGGCTCATACGTTCGCATGTGGACAATAAAAATGGACTGGAGGACTCTGAACAAGGATGCTGTGGACCATGCTTGGATTCAACTCATCATCAACGCTACTTTGAGAAGTGGACGCTGCGGAGGAGCTGTAGTGTGATATATTCTTGTGTGTTCTTATATATGCATGATATTGGATTTTGTTTATTATATTGTAATCTGCGACAGTGGGGGAGTGACACTCTGAGTAAGTACATTGGGGACCTCAGATGTTTTGTTCTTTTTCGGTGTTTAGGGATAGTGGTGTTAGGCAGGGACAGGTCCATTGGAGGGTCCGATGGGTCGACCAGCCTGAATTTGGACATTGTTTTTTTTTTTTTTTTTTTTCTGAGGCTTCCATATGTATAAAATTCCTCCTTTCTTAATTGGACTGGAGTACTATATGTGGTCACCTAGGGCAGAGGGACCGTGAAAGATTTTTTCCCGTCTAGATAGATATTTTGATTTTGTTTGATGGATATTTCAGGAAAGATAGCTGCCTGGCAGGTTTTCGCTCTCATACTCCATAAAGTTACTGTATTGCTAAGCACATAGGAGGAATTCTTATTTTGTTATAAATACAAACATGTTGTATTCCTTTTTTTTCTGAGACTTTAAGTCTCGTAGGGGGGAAATTATGAGGTGTCTGGGCCTCACATCTATATATATATGATTTTAAACTCTATGCTATGCTTAGGGATCTGGAGTTTCACCAGTTTGCCGTTTATGTGTATGGTATGGGTCTGAGAAAATGTCTCTCTCTGAGGAGCAAGCAGAGGGGATTTCTATATTAGTATTTCTATATATTGTGCACAATGCCCAGCCTATATAAAGGGGGAAGGACTGTGCTGTGGGAGGATAGCCAGAATTGGACAAGGCATCCCCCAAGCAACTTGCTTGTAAAATGCTGTCTGTAATAAAATATTATCATATGTAACCAAGACAGTATTTGACAGAGTCTTCTCTTCAACACCTACACACCATCGCATCCCTTCTTCAAGTTCACAACACCAGCCAGTATTCACGTAACATGTCTATATACTTATTCAGCAAAATATGGTCACCGCACATCGGTTAGTCCTGCTAAACCCTGATGAGAGAGGTTATGCAAGAATGCCAATGCTGAATTAGCAGGCCTCTGGGCCCATACCACGGAACACCAAACACGTTCAGTATTAGCATCTTCAAAGTTTTCAAACACACGGTTAGGCCCAAACCTTACAGTGTTTCTTACTCAGTGCAGGACGTGCAAACATGTTGATCTGTTAAGGTCACACTGACAGAAATATGTGTACTAGTTACAGCTAGCATGATTAGCTTAGCCAAACTACTGAAGACTTCTCAGTCAGCATGTAGCTACACTATGCTGCCAAAAGTATTCACTCATCTGCCTTGAGTGACATCCCATCCCATTCTTAATCCATAGGGTGTAATATGATGTCAGCCCACCCTTTACAGCTGTAACAGCTCCAACTCTTCTGGGAAGGCTTTCCACAAGAATTAGGAATGTGTGTCTGGGAATTTCAGACCGTTCTTCTAGAAGCACGTTTGTGAGGTCAGACCCTGATGTTGGATGTCTGGCTCTCAGTCTCCACTCTAATCCATCCCAAAGGGATTCTATCGGGTTGAGGTCAGGACTCTGTGCAGGTCAGTCCAGTTCCTCCACACCAGACTCGCTCATCCATGTCTTTATGGAGCTTGCTCTGTGCACTGGTGTGCAGTCATGTTGGAACAGGAAGGGGCCGACCCCAAACTGTCCCCACAAAGTTGGGGGCATGAAACGGTCCAGAGTCTCTTGGTCTGCTGAAGCATTAAGAGTTCCTCTCACCCATCTCCTGAAAAACACCCCCATACCATAATCCCCCCTCCACCCAACTTTACACTCGGCCCAATGCAGTCAGACAAGTTCTCCCGGTACCACCAAATCCAGACTGAGCCATTGGACTCCCAGACGGAGAAGCGTGATTGGTCACTTCAGAGAACACATCTCCCCTGCCCTAGAGTCCAGTGATGGGGCTTTATACCACTGCATTCCACACTTTGCACTGTGCTTGGTGATGTAGGCTTGGATGCAGCTGCTCAGCCATGGAAACCGATCCCATGAAGCTCTACACACTGTTCCTGAGCTGATCTGAAGGACACATGAAGTTTGGAGGTCTGTAGTGATGGACTCTGTAGAAAGTTGGTGACCTCTGTCCACTATGACCATATAAAATAAAATATTTATTCTTCTGAATTTAAAGTTTACAATCTGCACATGAATAAATAACTCATATAAAACTAATGTGTTGTGTGGATATCACTGGAGGAGGCTGGAACTTGTAAGGGTTAGGGTGGATCTGTGTGTGTGAGACGTATGTTGTGGTTTATTAGTAGTTAAGAGTCTCCAGGTCTAAACAAAGAGAACAGGAAGCGGCCAAGCTGTGAACACAACCACAGTAAACATGTTTGTTGTCTCACACATCCTCAACTGCTGTGTCTTCATTTCTCTACACCACCATCTGATGTGTTTAATTGTGTGGACTGCTGAAAGCTCTAACACTGCTGAAGGGCAGCGTCTACACCTTCAGTCATAAACAGCTTCATCCAAGTCCAAGCACAATACACCAGCACAGAGCATAACCAGACCTATAACTACAACCATAACTATAGACCTTTAATCAGTTAATACAGATACAATACTCGGCTCATTATACACTGCTCAAAAAAATAAAGGGAACACTTTGAAAACACATCAGATCTCATCAGGCCGAATATCTTTCCTCATATAGACTGGGTAATGTGTTAGGAACGAAAGGATGCCACATCGTTTGATGGAAATGAAAATGATCACCCTACAGAGGGTTGAATTCAAAGACACCCTGAAAATCAAAGTGAAGAAATGATGCAGCAGGCTCGTCCATTTAACCCAAACTCCACTGCAGCAACTCAGCATGGTAATTTGTAGTTCGCATGGCTCCACACGCTTGTATTCAACGTGTAATGAGACGACGGATGGTGTCCTCCCAAATCTGGACCAGGGCATCACTGAGCTCCTGGACAGTCTGAAGTGCAACCTGGTGGCGTCGGATGGACCGAAACATAATGTCCCAGAGGTGTTCTATTGGATTTAGGTCAGGCGAGCCGGTGGGCCAGTCAATGGTATCAATTCCTTCATTCTCCAAGAACTGCCTGCATACTCTCGCCACATGAGGCCGGGCATTGTCATGCACCAGGAGGAACCCAGTACCCACTGCACCAGCGTAGGGTCGGACATTAGGTTCAAGGATTTAATCCTGATATCTAATAGCTAATAATGGTCTAGCCTGTAGAGTCTGTGTGTCCTTCCAGGGATATTCCTCCCCAGACCATCACTGACCCACCACCAAACCAGTCAGTGCTGAATGATGTTGCAGGCAGCATAACGTTCTCCACGGCGTCTCCAGAGCCTGTCACGTCTGTCACATGTGCTCAGGTAAAACCTGCTCTCATCTGTGAAAAGCACAAGGCGCCTGTGGCGGATCTGCCAATTCTGGTGTTCTGTGGCAAATGCCAATTGAGCTCTACGGTGCTGGCCAGTGAGCACAGGGCCCACTACAGGATGTTGGGCCCTCAGGCCGCCCTCATGAGGCCTGTTTCTGATTGTTTGGTCAGACACATTCACAGCAGTAGGGCTCTGGCAGTGCTCATCTTGTTCCTCCATGCACAAAGGAGCAGCTACCGGTCCTGCTGAGGGGTTAAGGACCTTCTACAGCCTTGTCCAGCTCTCCTAGAGTAACTGCCTGTCTCCTGGAATCTCCACCGTACTCTTAAGACTGTGCTGGGAGACACAGCAAAACTTGTGGCAATGGCACATATTGATGTGCCATCCTTCAGTAGTTGGACTACCTGTGCAACCTTTGTAGGGTCCGGGTACCGCACCATGGTATTAGTAGTGACGCTGACCTAAGTCAGCTGCAGAACTAGTGAAGAATCAGTGGGAAAAGATGAGGGGGGACAAAATGTCAATGACCTCGTCCTTTTAAACCATTCCTGTTTTGGGGGGTGTCTCATTGTTGCTCCTCTACTGCACCTGTTGTTAATTTCATTAACACCAAAGCAGCTGAAACTGATTAACGGCCCTCCCTACTACTTAACTGACCAGATCAGTATCCCTGAAGTTGAACTGAGTTGATGCTGTACTCTGATTAAAAAGTGTTCCATTTATTTTTTTGAGCAGTGTAGTATATATTATTAGTATTAATAGTGCGGAGACTGTACTTGCACCTCATTCACTAATGAACTCGGCTCATTATAGTACATATTAGTTATTATTAGTAATTATTTAACCTCCCCTACGCTACTAGAAGTGGTAAGTACTCTTTGTAAGAAATTTGCCGAGGGGAAGAACTGCACAATGGGCAGACACTACGACCTGTGTATTAAATTACGTATAGCTCTCTGACTCATACTCACACGCCCTGTGGTTAATGTGAGAACTGCAGGTGAGAAAACATTCTAGCAGAAAATCGATCTGAGGTTTCACACGAAATGCTATCTGGTACCGTCTGAACTGCGTCATGCTATACATCGAGTCCACCCAAAGCTACATTCTACATAGTCCATGTTCAAGGTTAAGAGTCAAGCATTGAGCAATAACACTACAACGGCGCATGTCAATGTGGGGGATATATTAGACTGTACGAGGCCAGTCGGTTCCAGCGCTCAGCATGTTGGCCCCTGGGAAAAACGGAGCATTAAGACCGGAGCAGCTTTGACAAGGCTTGAGTCTACTGAGTCTGCAGTGGTCTGAGGAGGGACAAACTATGATTCTGTTCCAGTCATAGAAGTGTTTGATGATGGTAACACACATTGCATCCCACCCTACTGTGTATGGCTCTTTGTAGCTGCAGACCAGCAGTCAGAGTCCGTTGTCTCCTGTCCACATTTGAAAGACCTTACATGGGACACAAACTTAGAAACTGGACCCTGGAAGAGGGTCACCTGGTCCACTGAGTCTTGTTTCCTTTTACATTTCGTGAGGGTTCCACCCCAGTGAGTGTTCAGTTCTCAGTGTTCTTCTCAGAGTGAAGGGAAGAAAATCTTTTAGGCCGTGTGGGTAAATCAGTGGATGAGCTAATGCTAAGGCTTACAGTGTGATGAGGGTCAGTAATCCTCTATGCTTGGCAGATTATTTCCAGTTCAGTGAATGACGGAGAAACGTATTGTCTTTTCCCGGTGGCTTTAAGAGAATAATAATCACTGATCTGTCACTACCAAGTCAAATTTTACCATAACAAATTTTCAAGTTATTAACTGCATCAACAGTCACACTACATATTACTATGCCGTTAGCATGTTGCTACCATGTTACTGTCACATAACGATCATATCTGTACTGTTACTATTAAATACCATGTCATCACCATGTCATTACTTTGTCACTACTCTGTCACTACCATGTCACTTATCTGTAATAACAATGTAACAATATCAGCACATAATCTAATAACACATCTGGGTGATTTGACTTTTTAAATAATCAGATTTTTAAGATAATGATTTCTTTTTTTAAAACACTGACATTTTTATGAATTTAAACAAACCACTAATCAGAATCAGCATACTCAACACTAAACATTTATATATGCACTCTGTTATATTAATAATATAAATTAAGTTTTTCATTGTAGCAGGGCAGTTTTCCCACGTACAGCCACAACTTTAAAACCATATAACAATCAGATTAACAGCTGTATGGGTTATGTTTAACGTTTTTTATATGTTTAATGTTATTGCATGATTTTTAACTTTTCTGTGATCTTGTAATTATTGATTGTGCAATGCACAGCACTATTGTTATCCTATTTATATTCTCCTTATATGGCGGCGGCTTCTTTTTTTAGATGTGGGAGATTTTTTGGTCCACTAAATAGCACCGCAGTTCGAGATACTGACACCATTCCAACTCCAACGTTTTGATCCAAAATATGGTTTTCAAGTAAACATTGTTGAATTGTGGAATTTTTTCCCATTAAGAATGGACGGGCTGGAAAAGCACATTTACATGAGTAAACTGGATCATATGTGTGATCCATCTATAGCAGTAAATATATACATCACCAGGAGTTACACTGTTGCATATTTACAGTTATTAGATATGAGTTTTGTAATACTACGTGTTATTACATTATGTGCAGTTATTAGATAATGAGGGGCTAATATTCTATAAGTAGTCCAGGCAGGTTTCTCTGAATGTTCTCCTGCAGTTTGACAGCCTGAAACTGGCTACAGGCATCTCCTCCAATCAGAGAAGAGTGAAAAATATTTTTTCAGAGAGGGCGGAGTCATAATCTCTATAAATGTGGATCAGTTTCTCCACAGCAGCACTTTCAGCTCTTCAGCATCATCTAGACTGTCAGCATCAGCATCTCCTCAGACTTCTTCAGCCATGGTGAGATACAGCCTCTGATCTCTCTCAGCTTCATCTTCACAAGCTCCTACAGTCAGCAGGGAAACTCAGACTGACCTAGTCTCAGTTTATCCTAATATACAGTTTTATATAACAGTAAAGTTATGAATAAAAACTATGATATATACAGACCTACGCATTTCCATATAGGACTATGGTTAGGCTGAGGTAGATGAGAGACGCAGGGTATATACAGGGCACAGAATATATATATATATATATATATATATATATACATATATATATATACATATATATATATATATATACATATATATATATATATATATATATATATATATATACACACACACACACACTACAGATATACAATATACAGGAAGGCCAGTCTATATGTGCTATATTATACTCTAAGTATAAATATGCTAAATGTAATGTGCAGAGTGATGATTGTCCATGGAGATCATCGTTTAGATGTAGAACTCATGACGTGTGTTCTACCGTATAAAGGTAGAACGTATAATATGCATGATCCTTTATGTTGTTGAGGCTGAAAGATTATAATGAGCGGAGTTCATTAGTAAACGAGGTGCAGGTACAGTCTCCGCACTATTAATACTAATAATACTGATAATATAGCAGTAAAATTGCTAGGTTACGACCATATATGACTTTAGCAGGGAATCTATTGGTTTACTATCCACTAAAATAAAAAAGCTAACAGCTAGGAAAAGTCCCCCACCCCACCAGCAGTCCAGACCCCTACTGGGTTCACTGTTCCAGGTTCTCCACAGTTCACTGCCGAGAGAAACTGAACATCCTCATCCTTTTTGGCTGATTTGGCGTATGTTACTGATTCAGAGCTGGTTGTTCGTGTAGCATTTGTTACTGATTTAGATTATATCAGTGAGTGTATCAGTCATTAATATTGCAGACTGACCCAGCATGTGTGATTTATTCAGTGTACAGTTCGTATGTATCGTCTCTGCAGGTTCTCAGTGGAGCCCTGAGAGTCTTTCTCCTCTGTCTTGTGTCTCTGGATCTGAGAGGAACTGAAGCTCAGCAGCAAGTTGACCAGAACGCTCTTGCTCAGATCATAAGTCTCATTCAGGAAAAGTAAGCTTACACTTATCAACACTGGCTAACTGCACATCATGATGTAGCATGCTGTGTGCTTTGTGATTATATGAGGCTTCATATAAAGTTAACGTCACTGATTATTGAGTGTCTGAGCATGTTTGTGTCCGCTCTAACAAATTATCTGAACATTTCTTTGTGTGTTTAGGTACAGTCAAGGTAATAGCCAGTTTGCTGTGGCCATCAACATCCCGTCTAGGCAGTGCACTGACGAATTCAATCTGCGGAAGTTTAAGATGTTTCTTGACGATCATCTGCCAAATGCTGTAAAAACTGCTTTGAATGGTCCGTGTAAGATATACAATGGGAATGGGCTGATTGGTGCAAGCATATTACCAGATACCAGAAGCCCTGTGAACCCAGCTACAGGCCGCCACCCCAACTTCCCCTCTGAGTACCTTCTGCTGGTTAATCCTAACCCGTTAGCAGACCCTCCTGCTGCTCCACCAATGGAAAGGCTCTTAAATGAAGACCAGTATGGCTGTGTGATCTTCTACAGCTACAATTCCCCCTGTACGCGCACTTGCTTAAATAGAAATAACAGGTCCCGTAACATTCTCACTGCCCTCAACATGCTTAGACAGCACACCGGTCCAAAAGCTTTTGTCTACAACAGAATATTTCACAATGATACACGTCATCTGGTGGACAAATTAAAACAAATAGAAAACTATAATAACGTACATCATGGTCATTTTCTTTACCGCTGTTTCCCATGTCATAACCAGCAGGACAGCTGTACACTTTGCTTCAGTGGAAACAATATAGCTGGAGACTGCATTAACACAGCTCTGTGATCTGATGATTGATTACTATCTGAAATCTTGCTGTGCTTGAACAAGATGATGAGGTTTGTTCCTCTGCTCTTGTTGTGCTCTCACTCGTCTCTGTAAACAGTGCTGATCATCACCAATAAATAACCTGTGAAGCTGCAGTGGTCTGTAACACATTCTGTCTGGCTTATCTGCATGTGTGTGTGTATGTGTGTGTGTGTGTGTGTGTGTAGTGGGGGGGATTCATGAGACACCAAAGAATTGTCCATGGTCTCCATGTTTAGACCAGCAAGGTTTTTAGCTGCTGGGTAAAATGGCCAATAGGAGGTACAAAGCAGGTACACCTTATACACTGGTGGCTCCAGCACCGTCTCACCAAGTAAAGTCAAGTTTCTTGGTTTATTTGGAGGGGTCTAGTAATATTGGTATGTACATTAGATAAGGATAGCCTAAGAGCGAGCAGAGCTATTAAATAAATAGGTATAGTTATATGGTTGGTGTAGCTCAGCAGTTAACACCACTACCCAGGGTGCCACCTCTACATGTGGGTGACTGGGATTCAAATCCCACTCTGGATGACTGTGCTGTGCTATACCAATAAGAGTCCTTGGGCAAGATTCCTAACACTACACTGGCCCACCTGTAATCATTAAGTCGCTCTGAATAAGAGCATCAGCTAAATGCCATATGTGTAAATGTATACAATTTATATCTATTCCTGTTGTTTAAAGTGGCTCAGTGATGTTGTCCACAGCGGTGATATATTAAGAATATTAATAATAATAAAGTGTCAGAGTGCAGTGGTTTTGCTGGTGCTGCTGGTGTTGGTGAAAGGCTCACATCTTGTTCAGGAACCTGATGGCTTGTGGGTAGATACTGTTCACTAGCCGGTTTGTTCTGGCCTGGATGCTGTGGTCGCATGGTAAACAGGCCGTGTGCTGGGTGGCTACAGTCCAACCGGATCTTCTGGATTTTCCTTCTGGCAGCGGGACTGGTGGACGTCCTCAGGCAGCGGGACCGGGAGATGTCCTGTAGGTCCGGAAGTTTCCTGCCTATGATGGACTCCGCTGTCCTCACCACTCTCTTCAGGGCCTTGCGGTCGTAGGCAGTACAGCTGCCGTACCAGACAGTGATGCAGGCCATGAGGATGCTCTCTGTGGTGCATCTGTAGAAGTTGGTGAGGATGTCAGGAGGCAGACCAAACTTCCTGAGCCTTCTCAGAAAGAAGAGGCGCTGACAGGCAGACCTCACTGCTTTGTTGGTGTGGAGTAAGCAGGAGAGGTCGTCGGTGAGGTGTTGCCCGAGGAACCTAACACTGCTGACCCTCTCTACTTTAGCTCCATTGATGTATAAGGGAAAGTGACCACCCCTCTGCAGCTTCCTGTAGTCCACAATCATCTCCTTGGTTTTGCTGATGTTGAGACTGAGGTTGTTGTTATTCCCGTGTAGTGTTCAGCTGTTGGTGCAGCCTTTACTCTAGTGTGATGTTGAATGGGATAGCTGTTTCCAGATCTGGGAATGCTTAAACACAGCCTGAACCTTAGCCAGATAAATTTCTGTTCGAGACCAGTCGCAAAACCATGTTACCAAGATGGAACCGGACGCAAACCTGGCAGATAACAGTTTAAACTGTGTTGGATTGATCTGTGCTGACTGCTGAAAGCCACAGCCAGTGGTTCTCAGTTTCCATTACCATTAAAATCATCTTGTGACACTTCGTTATAGGCTGAGGAAACTTCAATGCATCCCTAGAACGTTCAGAAGCCCCTTTTGTCAGACGCCACTCACTCGCTTTGACATTGTGAGACACGCCAATGATACAGACTTATGTGACGTAAGCAAGGACAGGTCTTATCTCTGTACCTGACTGACCAAACAGCCACGACTGGAGACATCCAGCGAGCAGCGGTGTCCTTCTTGAGTCTTCCTGTTAGTGCAGCACCATTGGCAGACGGCTGGACCACGCAGGACTACATGCACACAGACCGTTACCACGACTGTCCTTAACACCACGTCACCGTCACCAAAGACTGCAGTGGTGTCGTACCAGACTGTCATGGAGTGACTCAGAATGGCAGCGGGTCATCTTCAGTGACGAGTCCCACTTTAGTCTTGGTGGAGGCACCGTGGTCAGCACCAAGAACAGGTTGTTGTCTCGCGTTACACGTCCAGAAGGCCTGTTGTCACTACATCTCCACCCCTACCGCATCATCTGCACGAACTGTGTGAGGATGTTCAAGCTGCATGGGATGGATTATCACAGGACACCATTAGGAACCTCTACAGCTCCATACCGAGATGTAAGACATGGGGGCCTGACTCCATACTGAGAGGCAGTACTTCTGTATATGTAGCTCAGTACATTTTGCCCATTCCCATTAGAATTATTTTAAATAGAAGTGAATTTAATGTAGAACCAAAACAATCCCAGTAAACACCAGCGTGCTCACAGTGTAGTTATATTTCATAGGACACAAATACAGGCCGCCTACTTTTGGTCGTTTGGCCAGAAACATACATCACACAGGTGAACACAGACACTTCAATCTACGGAAACACATTGTGGCTTTCAGAAATATGCACCGACGCAATACTTAACACAAGCTCAAGTGCAAGCCTTTCTTACATAATGGTGTATGACACCTCCTCTACATTTCATTCAGATTCCTCCTCTACTGTTCATGTTAGCTGTTGTGGGTGTTGGAGTATGGTTCTTAATTGTGCAATAAAACTGTATTTTAATACAATAAAGACCTTAAAATGTAAATTAAAAAAATATCACATTATATAAGTTATTTCATTGTTGATTATTTTTGTTTTTATTATCCTTTTATTCCACATAGTTTATTGTTTGGACTAAAACTAGAAATAAAACTACAATCTCAAAATCTAAAAAAATTAAATAAAAGATTTTATTATTTATTTTTATATGGTTGATTATTAATGGAACACATTTTGGAAGAAAACTGTATTTAAAATAGGGTTAAAAATTCAAAATATCAAGAACAAAGCCATATATAGTTAATTATTCACAGATTGTTTGTGAAATTAAGCTGCATTTGAATGTAAAGTTTAAAATGCTTCAAATTAATCAACAATAGTGACAATGTGATTTATACAGTAAACATTAATTGTTTAGATGTTTGTTAGTAAAAGTTACTGATAAAATTAAATAAAATGTTAAAATATTAAGTTAAGATTGTGTTTATTAAAATCATCATCAAAACTATTTTTAAAAGTTAATATGAATTAAAAGGATTATATTGTTGTTCTTTTAATAGTACAAATAGTTTACTGTTTCTGAGATTGTGCTGTATTTGAAAGTGATCAAAAGCTTAAAATAAAAGCATGTATCTCTACGCTTTATAATTCATTGAATAGATTAATAATAACAATAATAATAATAATAATAACAATAACAGCCATCAATATTATTATTATTATTATTATTATTATTATTATTATTATTATTATCTGAATACATTTTGCAGTATCATTAATCAAATTAAAAATTATTAAACTATTAAAAATGAAATTAACATTTTATTATTATTTGAAATGTAATTTTTATTTGAAAGTGAATCCTAAAATATTTTATATAAATGAAGTATAAGGATTATAATATTTATTTATTTATTGCATAGATTGTTTACTGTTTTTTTGGGGCATAAAATTGGAATTAAACTGTATTTGAATGTGAAAACTAAAAATATGAAATATAATGTAATTAAAATGGTATGACTGTTTATGAAATGTTACACTATAAATAAAAGGAAGGAAATATTTTCAGTAAATAAATTATAATTATTATAGTTTGATTCATTTGTTGTATATTTGGACTTAATTTAATTTTGAAAAGTTAATTATTATTTAATAATTTTATTTTCATTTTAATTGTAATAAATGTATGAATGTATATGTTATTGTATATGGAAGTAAACTGTATGTAAACCTGATTTGAGGTTTAAGATATGTAAAATTAATAAATGATAAGGGTTATAAATTATGTATTTATTGTAAAGAGTGTTTTATTGTTATAGGCCCTTTTCACACTTCCGCATTCTTTTTTCCGGAAACACGCGCGGATGTGTAACACTATTTCCGCTAAACAGTAAACAGTGATGGCAGAGTCCAGGAACAAGAGATTTTGCAGTGTACAAAGGTGTTCGAACTCAAAACAAAAGCAGCCGTATCTCAGCTTCCATGGCTTTCCGGCTGACGGCGAGCAAAAGAAAATAAATGGGTGCGTGCGATAAGGAGAGATGAAGGGGTAAACTCTGTGATTCGGCGCGGGAGTACCTTTGTGTGCGCCCGGCACTTCACTGCTGCGGACTACATAGAGGGAAGCTCGCGGCTGAAACCGGGTGCTGTTCCCACTCGGTTTCAGTGGAACAATTTTCACGTCCCCCCTCATAAGCTGTCAGCGTTTGAAAGAGCAAGCTCTCGCCGGGGAGTAGACGGGAGTAGAAGCCAACCGGCAGACCATGTATAACCTCAAGTTTGTGTAGCTCCTCGTTCTTCCTCGTCGATCGGTAGCACCTAGCTCCAGACATGGGAACAAGTCACTAAGTTGCAAGTAACAAGTAAGTCTCAAGTCTTAACAATCAAGTCTCGAGTCAAGTCCCAAGTCTTAAACTTCGAGTCCTAGTCAAGTCACCAGATGTCATTTCAATATTTCACATAACTGATGCAGCTGATTCATAGTATATTAAACTGACAATCATAAATGTTTTTAAAAGTTTGTATTTAGTATAACAAAAACAACTTGCATCATCTCAAACAGTTCAAACAACAAAGTGCTATTTTACTTAACAGGAACAAGTAGTGCAAATCGTTAATTAAATAATTTGAGGATTAAATAACCTGCAAAGTACTGTGCAGTAAACAAAGTACTTACTGTAATCTTTAATAGATATGTACTAAACGCAGTATGGAAAAATGAATGTGACATTATACCACAGTTTACAGCTACAAAAAGTCAAGGTTTATGGATTAAAAAAAATTAGGAAAGGACAAGAATATCATATGATTCATGATATCATATGAGCTGTTTCAGTATGTTATACATTTCTGTAAACAGGCTAACAAAGTACACTACATCATTGTTTCTCAACCCTGGCCCTGGAGGCCCACTGCCCTGCACTTTTTATTGTTTTCCCTTCTCCCAACACATCTGATCCAACTAATCACCTCATAGCCAGCCCATTACTGAGTTAAAATAGGTGCTGAAGCAGAAAAAAACAGTAAAATGTGCAGGGCAGTGGGCCTCGAAGGCCAAGGTGGAGGAACACCACACTATAACAAAGTAGTAGAACACATTCCACCTACAGGAATTTTTAATGACATCACATTCTAAACCCATAAGCGTTAATGTATGGACCTGTAATATATATATCGTCGCCGTCCAATGAAAAACATGCATCTCCATTTTTTGTCCATTTTGACTTTTATGCATAATTTGAAAACAGCGGCAGTCGTTTACACTGTGAGATCTACATGATGAATAGACCAACAGAAATGGCCCAAAATTGCTTAGAAAAACATCTGGTTCCATTGACTTACATTAAAATTGAACGAGGTTTTTGGCCTCTCTTGAAAAGTTGCATGTGTGAACTGCTGTGTTTGACACTTTTCTGCTCTATGCTAATTCAGCATGTCGTGGCTGAGATGCTGTGGTTCCTAAACACTTTAATTTTCAGTAAAATCTCTCACAGTGAACGGTGTGAGAGAAGGACAAACAGAGGACAACAGCTTTGTTTACATTCGCTGTTGTTTATTATTATGTCGCTACGTTTGCTAGCTTGCTAGCTGCTAACTGCTATACGCGAAATATACACAGCACAGACTTACTGTTCTTTGTGCAGCCTCAAATGTCGAGTTTGAAGTGGCTGCACCTCCATCTGTGATCTTGACTCCACATGTCTTGCATACCGCAGTTCTTCTTTTATTTACTACATTATAATCTTTGTAGTTGAACAGGATTATTTTTGGGATCATGTTACTCGTCTTCTCCGCACAAATTCAACACTGGCGCCCCCCTCAAAGCTTCCCGTGATTGGCTGTACGGTTACGGCTTTACTTGTTGCTAGGTTACGGATCATTTGGTCTGAGCGGCTCAGCTCCCTAGCGTTACAGCGCCATTTAATATAAAATGATCCAGTTACGTGATTCAGTTTTACTTATTCATTGTGTTAAAGTAGGGTTGTCAAGTCTTTTCGAGTCTTAAAGCTCAAATCCGATTCCAAGTCCAAGTCAGTAAAGGTAAAGTCTAAGTCAAGTCGCAAGTCTTTAGTAATGTTGTCGAGTCAAGTCACAAGTCATCAGTTTAGTGACTCGAGTTGGACTCGAGTCCAAGTCATGTGACTCGAGTCCACACGTCTGCCTAGCTCTGACTATCACCTTGTTGTCGACTGAACTGGACACTGAATAAACAATAAAACTTAGCCTATCATTCCCGTGACGAGGATTAGCTTGTTGTGCTAGCGTGTTAGCAGGCATAGATGTAAACAAAGCTTACGTTAGCTGACGTTACTTGGTTTGCTAGCTAACCTAATCGGGAGCTGCGAATAAGGAGCTAACTTCAGCCTCGTAGATCACGTTAACCAAAGCAGTCAGTTTCATTCATAATATTTACTATTTGCTTAAACTAGACATATTTAACATTAAACGCTAGTATATCATGCATATACATTAAATGCTAGTTAGCTAGCTAGCACAGATGTAAACAAAGCTAACGTTAGCTGGCGTTTCCTTCTTAAAACGGATAGCTGTGAAGGATCTCTTCAATAAAGAATTTGTAGCCTTTGTTCATCTTATAGGAATATTTTCCAACGATCCTGGAAACATCCTCAAATTTCAGTCTCGACAGCGATGAAGTGAAATGTTTTATGGTCAGCCGGGAGTACAGGAACTTGTACTACCCAGCGTCGACGTATTTTAGCTTTTTTGTGAAAAGGGCCTATTGGGAATAAAGTTTGGAATGATATAAATATAAAATAATAATATACAGAATATGAAAATAATAAATATAAAATATGCTGTAATAAAGATGTAAATAATAAAAATATAATAGCGGTTATGTTGGTGTTTGTTTACTGTACAGGTTGTTTATTGTTACGTCATTGGGATCCTGATCATCTTCATAGCGACGTTCCAGCGTTCAGACCGCCTAACAGCGGCCAAAGCAGCGACTCAAAAAAAAACTCTGAAACTTCCTAAGCAGTAGAACCTCTCCTCCTTCAGCCTCCTTCACCTCCATCAGCCTCCACACAGCAGCTACACAGGGGTCTGTAGCGCATTCCTACACTCCTCCAGCTCCTCTCTGTTACTGCATTCACCCACAAAACACATCTCTAATAGCATCAAACTCACTTCCGGTCAGAGCTGGGGGAGAGTGAGCACACCGGAAGTTCACCTCCTGCCTTTCGGCTCCGGTACTGCACGTGATGCTGCTGCTTGGTGTGTTGGGCTCTCGCTGGTTCAGTCAGGGAGGACAGTGTGGTGTGCTAGGTCAGGCACCAGAGGGCGCACCGGAGACAGTCCAAAATGAACGGGTTCCTATGGAGCGTCTCTGGAACTTGGAGCTGGTTAATCCTAAAAGGACCTTATCATGGAAAACCAGATTCCCTTCACTCGGTATTCCTACCACTCCCTTAACAATACATACAGGAAACTCAGAGCCTGTCTGTCACATAAATATCTCATATTTGCAGTAGTGTAGCCACGCCCACTCACATAGAGGTTATAAGGAGTGTTTCAGCCTACAAAGCAAACAAATACAGCCAATCAGAACAGAGGTAATTTACATATAGTAGTCTTAAAGACACAGTGCTCGTTTATAAGATTCATTGTGGCTGTTTTTGGCTCCTGAGAGTTTTATTCATGGACCACAGTGCAGAAAACAGCATGCAGGAAAGATGAAGGTTATGGGAGCTTTAATACTGACCAATCTAAATCAGAGTGTGACAAATCTCAGAGAAGCTGGATACCGTGATGCATATGGTGTATGGCGGAAATGTCCTGAAGTATCATATCACATCTTCAACACATCGCCCACCCAACACCTCCACAGTCCTGCTAATTTCACTGCAGGGTATCTATTCATTAACTGAGTAAACACCACATGTGCCAGAGCTTCAGCACACACCACATGACCTTTCTACCCTCCTATTGATTCCTATATTCCAGTATTGGTGCATTACGATGTGCAGACATGTGTGTTCAGTAGAGAAGGTGTTCGCTCATTTACGCTTACATCTATCAGTCATAACAT